>CYKH01000208.1:11791-31548 GCA_001460835.1 Bodo saltans | reverse complement strand
TCTTGCGGGCAGTTCGACGGCCACGGATGTTGCAGAATGTTTGGCGATGCCCCACGGCTAATTGCTGCGCATATGGAGAAGTGATTCCTATCGCCCCAAGGCGCTTTCCCAGAAAACAACTCGCACAACACCGAACCAAGGCTGTACAAATCCGTTGCAACGGAGACGGTATTTGGGCTCTTGGGAGCTGGAAGGACTCGTCCGTCGCATTCCATGTCTTCTTCAATCAGCACCTCAGGCGCTGCGTACTGAACGGTGCAACGCCCACTTGCCACAGTGTCCGTGCGCGTAAGATTCTTGCTCGTCCCGAAGTCGCAAAGTTTTACTCGGTTCTCCACAAAGCAAAGAATGTTGTCAGGCTTTAAGTCAAGATGCAACATCCTTTTGGAGTGCAGGTGCTGCAATCCGCTTGCGATTTGCACGCTGTAACTGAGCATTAATTTCATGTGAGAGGCGGGATCTAAGTGTCGCAGTCGCTGCAGCGTTCTGCTCACAGTTGTCAGAGACCCTTGAGGGGACAGCTCCATTACCAAAAAGAAGCCGGCAGGTTCAGTGCCACTGTCGCTAAACAGAGGGAGAAACGCGGTACTTACACCTAAAGAATACCCATGCAGCTCTACGATGTTGGGGTGATTAACATTCGAAAGGGCAGAGAGCTCGCGGTTGCACTGACCTCGGGGTCCACAGGCACGCAGCCTCACCTCTGATCCACTTAAGCGCTACAACTTTAGCTGTTGCATTCCCCCGCCAAGACCTCGGGGTCCACAGGCCGCGGTACACACGACCAGTGCCGCCTTCGGAAAGAAAGGCAGTAATTTTCAGCTCATTTGAAGGAATTAGAAAGTCGCTAAATAGGGGCTGAGGGCTTTGCCATGATGGTAGAGAAGTAAAGCTGGACGGCAGCGAGTATCCAATCGGCGAGGACATGCCAAATAAAGCGATTTGGATTGATTTGATTCTGAGATCGGCGTTTCTGTGATGGATCGTCTTGATACGAAGGGTTTAAAAGAAAAAGAAACAAATGCAAGTGCTGGCCTGCATCTCTGTACACAATTCATTATATTCGAAATGGTGACCAATTTCATTGTGCGTTCGTTCAACTGTGGTGTTCGGATAACATACCGTTTTTTTTCTTTCGCTTGTCAAAGCAGCGAACGAGGAATGCTTGTTGTGACGCAGGGGGCCTTGGGAGGTGGGAAGCGAAGAAGGGGAACTTGCAACGTGATCGATCGTGCACTAAGAACAGAGCGCTGCAAGTGATTTGCACAAAACGTTTCAATTCACAGGAAAAATGAGTGAGAAAGCAAGAGGGAGGGCGTTTGAGATGGTGGGCGTTTGTTTTTCATGGCATAGAAAGGATGAGAACTCATCAATGGTGAGTGAAGGGGAGACTTCGCATGGAACATGTTTCACATGCGATGAGCAATAGTGCATTCCACAGCTTAAAAGCCTTAAATGCCCCCACCACCACCGTAGGTTGTTCCTTGAGCGTCGTCCTTTGGGACAACGCTCACTTGCTGGCAATTGCACACTTCCACCTCATAGCGGAGGGCTGCCATCGTGGTGCCAGGCATCGACGCAGCAGGTGAGAGGCCGGACGGTGACCCATCAGAACTTGTATTCATGCAAGGACTCATCAGTGTCGTTGTGACGCGATGAAAATAAAATCCCGACAGAATCCGTTGTGCGTCCTCAAGAGTGTCACGCTCATCAGGATTGAAGGACAAGAGGCGGCACACAAGTTGATGAATCTCTTCGGTGCCTTCCGGCCACGGATGTCGAGACACGTCGGGGGATTCTCCGCTGCCAACAGCACAACAGATGGCCACCTCGTGTTTCCTCCCCCACACCGGCACACCTGTGAGAAGTTCGCACAGCAGCGCGCCGAAGCTGTACATGTCCGTTGCCGGTGACACAAAACTTGACTGCGACAACTCATGGGGAATTTCATTCCCGGCAGCGTCCATATCATCGCGTAGCATCGTTTCGGGCGCGGCGTACTGCAATGTATAACCTCCGGCTGCAGATGCGTCGCCCAGTGATGCTCGAAAATGTTTTGACGCACCGAAATCACACAACTTAATGACGCCACGGTCGAAGCAGAGTCCATTCGCAGGTTTTAGGTCAAGGTGCAACAGGTGCTGCTCGTGCAAGCACCGCAGCCCATCGAGAATCTGCACTGCATACCCAGCCACACGCTCAACGTGCTCTGCAGCGTCTTCTTTTCGAAGGTCCTTCAACTCTGCTTTCTTGTCGTGCAATGACCGGCCAGGGGCCAGTTCAAGAATGAGGTAGCGCACTGCAGAACCGCTGAAAGGCGCGTTTTCCATCCCACAGGCGTATCCATACGCCTTCACAATATTTGGATGATCTACGCTGACAAGTGTGTCAAGTTCTCGGAGGCACTGACTCTCCGCATCTGTCCCAATGTAGCACTTCACAGCGATTGGCACTGTTATTCGGCGGCCGCAGGCACAGGCCTTCTTGTTCCACCGCCCACCGAACACGTGACCTCCGCCGCCCGTGCATATGAACTCATCTGAGAAAAGATCCGCTGCTGGAATTTCATAACGAGACTTCAAGTCCGAGTACTCCGGAGCCATGCGCTTTGCATCACGTACCGCAAAGTAACGCGCCCTCATTTTGCGGGTTACGAGTGAGCGGAGGGAAGAAAAACTGAGGAGGATTGGATGGGTGATATATGTTGAAAGCTGTAAGGAGTTTTCCTTGCCACAAAATGATGACAAATGAGTAATCAAGAAAAAAATGAGGGCATTGATGTTGTTATGCTGTTGCCATTTCTTGATCAATTCTTCGAATTTGTATTTTATTTTGTAAAATACGACTCAATCATCTGATCGATAAAACGCTCGGCGGGCGTCGAAGTCTGATCTGTTGGAAGCTCACGTTCTTGGTCCTCCAAGCTCCGATTATAGAGAGTTCGTGGCCTTAGTGACCTCTCTGTCACGATCGGAAACTGGCTGCCATCTTGTGCACTCGGTGCCCCCCGCAAATACCGTTGCACAAAAACGCCATCATCATTGGAAAATGAATGCGGGACTCCGCTACCACTCACATGTTGTTCAAGGCTCTGAGGTAGGTACACACGTGCATCTCCTACTCCACAGGTTGGTGACTTGGACTTTAAGATTGCCCCGTCGATCGACGCCGTGAACGACTCCAACGTGAGAGGCGGTGCTGGGGGCCTGGCTCCTCCGCCTAAGCCATGTTGTTGTGCCCTCGGATCCAAAATATCATCAATGCTTCGATGCGCAGCTTCATCGCCTAGGAGTGAACTGCTCACATCGACTGCACCGCGAACAGGATCCTGCAGATAGACGTGGCGGTAACTTCGTTTCCGTGCTGCGCCTGCCTGACGGTCACTGCCAACACTGCGGCCGATGAGTCGTATGGGCGGCCTGGGTACCGGCAGCCCCATCACGTCAACTTCCGGACACAACGGAATTATTTTGACGACTCCAATCGAAGGGTCTGATAATGTGTGCACTAAAAATGTAAAATCATTCACGCTGCGTTGTGGGTTGGTTCGAGGCTTCTGGCTGACTTCTGAGCTGCCGTCGCTGATGTTCTTCTTGCGTGTTGCTTGCGAGGAACGACCGTGATACGCCACAGGATGCCCTAGAAGACACGAGCTAACGAGAATTGTGGGCACATTGTGAAGAAATCTTCGATTAGGAGGCGCATTCCTACGAGTGAAGCAATTTAGAAAACAGGAGCGAACCTCTGAGAGCTGCGTAGCTTGTGGGCGCCACAAGGGTGCGGCAGGTTCCGGGTTCACATGAACAGCACGTCGGTGTTGTCTGTGCTCCTGCAGCCACTGTAGCATCGTCGAGCGCACAAGCTCCATATCATCCAAGGAAACTGGAAGACTTTTGACCGTTCATTTCGTGCATTCTTTCCAAGGTTAAAGAAACAGACAGGTTTGCTCAAAAGGGGTTCGGTCAATGCGAGAGGGGATGGTAATACAAAAAAAAAGCAACCGAGAGCGTCAAGCTTTGACTTTGGTCACTTACTGAAGTGGAGACTAATGACTGCCACTTGGCTGCAGTCGCTTCTCCATTTCATGGTCGTACGCATGCCTCGCAGCATTCAGCAGCTCAAACGTAATCAGCGCAATGATAATCCACTCCAACCGATGATTCGTGTCCGCGTGTGCCTCGTCGCATACATACGACAACGTTTTAGCCAACGAGTCCAATTGATCTCGTAGTGTGTCGTGCATTGTGAAGACTTCAAAATGTGAGCAGGCGTGGTGAAAGACGCCGCGGGAGGTGGACAAGTGACTCTCCCAGAACAACCGATGACGGGTAAGGCCCAACTTTCCGTGACGTGCTGAAATTCGGAGAACTTGTGCTTTTGCTTTGCGAGCTGCATGGAGGGACACACCCTTGGGTTTTCCTGCTTTTGTCATTTGCAACTTCCAGGCTGTCGCCTGATTCGCAACTGGCACAAGCAACTTTTCCAACATTTTTAAATGAAGACGTTCCGCCAGACAGAATGCAAACGGAAGCATCTGCGACGAAGTGGGCTTGGAAAGAACGAGAAATTGATTCGTCTCCGCATATGAAGGCACTGGCTGTGGACCACTGGCATGAAAGGAGCCGAGTGATGATTGAGATTGTGACGACGACGACGATGATTGGAAGCTGTCAAGGTGCGGTGGGACGTAGTGATGATACCCACTGGTGCCCTCAAAGTCAAAAATTGCAGGTGAAATCTGCAACAAATTCAATGCATCACCGCTGTGATAGGCATGTGACGATCCTGACCCATCGGGATGACGCCGTTTGATTTCTTGCATGGTGGTAAACTGCAATGTTGCAGTAGGAAGTGGCTCCCCTGGGGGGAGCTTCAGCAGTGGATCTGCATCAATTCGATAACACTCTAACAACTTGCGCAGTCCGGCTACCTCTGCCGCTAATACTAGCGAGCGGTGGTGCAAGAGAAGTTGATCTGCTTCTTGCACTTCTTCATCGGCAACGTCCAAGTCGTCGAACTCGTCACCAGTGGCGTCAGCGATGTCAAACTCGTCGATTGCTTTTGCGTGATGCGCCTGTGATGTCAGATCACGGAACACAATATCATTCGGATCACCCGACCCAAAGCCCACTACCGTCCCACTTCCGAAGATGTTGAAGACGTTGCGTGTTTTTTTCGACTTCACCACAACAGCGTTCATGCGGCTGCTGCTACCACTTGACGATGTGGAGGAGGATGGATTGACTTGCTGCTGGCGCTGGAACACAATATCATTCGGATCACCCGACCCAAAGCCCACCACCGTCCCACTTCCGAAGATGGTGAAGACGTTGCGTGTTTTCTTCGACTTCACCACAACAGCGTTCATGCGGCTGCTGCTGCTACCACTTGACGATGTGGAGGAGGATGGATTGGCTTGCTGCTGACGCCACACGCGAGGCTGCTGCTGTGGCTCGGTCTCTGCGACTGTGGACCCACTTGCACTCGTCGCTGCTGCCGGAGAAGGTCCGGGCGGATGCGTCGAGTTCACTGAGGCATGGGGCAATGATGGCAGTGGATATTGAGATTCAAAAGCAAAAGATTCTGATAATGAGCCGTGGCACTGCGTGGTTCCGCTCGATGAAAGATCGTCACGAAATTGTTGAACGAGTTGCCTAACATCGTAGAGAGATGCTTCCGAGATCGCTTGAACAGGGAAGCGGTGAGGCGCAACGTGAAAGAGAGCTTCCTTAAGGCGTGGAGCGATTGCAACACTCGATGCGGTGCAATCGACACGAACTTCATTTGTCCCGCTGTCAGCGCCCGCTGGTGTCCTTTCAGTAGCATTGGCAGCCGTCGTGCTGGCTTGTCTCATTGCTGATGACATTGGTCCAGAAAGTGTGATTGCCGGAACAGCCATCCCCGTTGTAAATTGCCGAAAGTAGTTGCTCCCCAACCAACTCGTGGCGGTCTCTCGACTGTTTGGGCAACGTGAACACGACTTCCACGGGGAAGCGGCGATGCCTATTCGACGACGCATTGGAACTTGCTTCACTATGTGATGACATGTGGTGCAAAGAGGAAACAAAATAGAAAGGGTAGCTGTGCATTTACACACGGTTACATTCCATGGTCATGGCTGACGTTCCATTGGCAGATGTACAACAGCAATATACGATCAACATGTCATCACATTCCAGCAGTGTCGTTCTCCAAGAGCAGTGGTAGAATGCCCAGAGATCTCATTTCATGCAAAATGGCTTCGTCCTTTGGATTGCGAATAAGAATATCACCAGTTTCCAGTTCAGATGGGCGCCACCGATCTACAAAACGATGACGTCGCTTACTTCGCTTGGCATCCACCGCCCCCTCCCCCTCCGAGCCATCGTTTGCGTCGCCCTCTTCGAGCAACACCTCCTCGAGACTACGACCTGAATCCTTTCGGCGCAGTCCCTTCTGCGCATGTTCGTTGTCTGTTCGATCCAAATCTGAAGGAGCGGGCGGTGGATTGCACCACGCAAACAAAAGTTTCTGCCTCACATGACGCTGAATCGAGGGGAGTATCCACCACCACTGAGTGACCGTAAATATTGCCGAGAGAATGACAACAGTGAATTGCAAGGCCACAAGAATCGCAAGAATCCCCTCAATCGCCGCACTCGACGACGTAGCGAGTTGGCAGCTCACGACGATGAAAAACAACAACTGCACCCCGTCGCTGGCGTGCGATAGGAACAAGTCTCCGCGAACATTAAACGGCTGACAATATTGAAAAACAATCAACTTGATGATGTACAGGACACACACAACGCTCAGCACTCCATGGCAGGCCGCCGGCGAGGCAACTCGAACGCCGAGGATGATCGCCGCATTGTTTTCAGGCCACGCATCAGCTGGATCGTCCGAGGTGATGTTGCCATGAGCACAAACGATGACAGAGCTGATAAGTAGCGGGAACGCGAGGCGCTCCAAGAGCCACCAATAACGCTCCGGCCGTGCGTAGCGGTTGCTGAGAAACAGTCCGTAGGTCGCACTGCGTTGCGCAGGGCCCCATCGGCCTTTGGGGAGGAGCATCGACTGAGACAACCAGCGGATCCCCCACGGCGCATTGTCCCCAACTCTCCACGACGAAGAAGTGGACTGAGTGGTCCTCACGACATGCGATGCGTCAGTTGTGTCAGAAGATAGGGGCGGACTCCGCTGGTTTGGTTCGCTGCGGCGACGCTGACCAAATAACAACAACTCGTAACTGTTCGCCGTGTCTTCGTCGTCTACGCCGTCGAAACCAAACAGCCCATCTCCTTTGTTGGGCGATACCGCACCACGTGCTGTGCGCTGGTCGTCGTGACGGGTAACCTCGGATGTGCCAGGACCACGCCGGAGTGCCGCTTCATGATACTCGTACACAGAAAACATCAGGCACAGATCATGATCGCCATACATCAACTCGCGAGGTGAAGGTGTGACGAAGTTAGAAGCTGCGGGCGGTGATTTCGTCGCTGAGGTTCCATGCGCGTCACTGCTTTCATCTGCAGTGGATTTTGGGCCCAATGACGGGATAATGGAAGAAAGGGGAACACCACTGTGCATATCAGCTGCTGCGGTTTCCGAGAACTCATCGTCATCGTCCTCTCCTGCTTCAGAATCTGAGCTGTGATGAACTGTTTTTGCACGAACATCGACTGCCCTTACAAAGTAAAGTCTGTAAATCAGAATCCCAGGCACCACCACGACGCAGACGCATAACAACACAATTGCCCACGCGAACGCTGTTGCCGCGCCGCCGTTGTCACTCACAGCGCCAACAGTCAGCAGCTGCAAGGCCGACGCGGTCGTCGTGGTCGTATTGGCGGACGTTGCAAACTCAGCGATCCTTTGCAGACTTGCGAACACCGCGGCGGGGAATACAAAAGCAAAGCCGCACAGAAGCCACAACGAAGGGCAACTTGCCATGGCGCGTGCATTTGAGAGTGTTTGACGACCAAAACAAGCAATGCTCACAACAACAAAGTATTGCAAACATAACAGCGCTACAAGCCAAAACAAGGCGCCATAGATTAACGAAGCCCACACGTCGATGTCAAGGGTATTATCGTCATCGTTGTTGCGCATCCGGCGACCAACTTCGTACCCTGGCACCATAATAGATAAGACATCTCGCACAAAAAACACCCGCTGAAACGCCGTCCCGCAATCTGACATTGCATGCAACATCATCAGCTGCAAGTTGCTGACAGCACTAGGCGCGCCTCCCAGCAGACCAACGACGATGACCACAGGTTGGAGTACCGAGAGAGCACTTGACCGTGCTGGTGGGTCGGAGGGCACCACCGCAAATCTCATAAGGCGAACTCCCTCAATGCTTTCATTGAACCTCAAGGTGACGTTGTTGTACGTAGCGTTGCAGATAAAGGTCAACGTTGCGCACGAGGCAGGAATTTCCAAGTCTACCACTTCGGTTTCAAGGATGTGGTAGTCAGGGATCGCAGGGACTTCTAGCCGCACGACGCCGTTGCGCGTGGTGCCGGCTGGAAGAGTTGACGATGCCCCAAGACCCTCTTCAAAATATACAGTGATATTCGCAGCCGTCCATAAATATTGTTGAAATCCTCCTTGATTGGTGATGAGCCTTTTGAACACGCGGACTGGGCACTGAGCGGGCTGGAACCACGGAATGTGAAGAAGGTTGTCTTCAATGTGAGGGATAGGATAGAGCACTAGGGTAACGTTGAGCCCACGCTGAACATCTAGCTCATGAAGAGTTGCCATTGGGGGCTTCTGGGCGTAGGGCAGCAGGGCAGTGGCAAGTTGTTGTGGGGTCACACACCCAAATGTGGGAGATTCTGTCAAAGACAACGTATGGGACGGGTTCGTGTGTGATCGGCGCGTCGTGCTGACAGTGAATGTGCTGGTGAGACTAAAAGTTGTCGTCACAGTTGTGGATGCACTACGACGCGCGTCACTCGCCGACTTTGTCACAGTCATCATCGTCTTCGAGTCTGTCGTGGTCGCCGTGGTCAATCCGCCAGACTCCGATGCTGTTCGTCCTGTTCCCGTTCCTGTGATTGTTTCATCTGACGTAATCGTCATCGAGCTGGTCGCGTCCCATGTCATGCTGCCAACTGACTTGGATATCGATCGAGTGGGTCCTGACAATGTAGTAGATGTGGTAAGCGTTTCTGTAACGGTCAACTCACTTGAGTGGCTTTTGGATCGTGTCGTGGAAATGCTGCACAACAACAAATTAATATTCGGCACCAGCGGATTGTCAATAAATACAGAGACGCCTGTGCTGACATCATCAATGAACAGCTGCGCATACCCTCGAGGGACACGGGTGGTATTCCCAAGGACACACGTGACATTCTGACCGCCGGCTAATTGGAACGACCCTACAATCAGCGGAGTGCAGTTCACCGCAGCGACGCCAGGGCCAGCTTGGCTGAGGTACCCCCCTCGTGTGGGACTAGGGAGGTTCCATGTAAGGTGAATCGAAGATCCTGTGGAACAGTTGTAAAGTGTGTTGACGCCTACCAATCGACAACTTCCCGTCCAGTGGGTGACGGTCAGCCGAGTGAATAAGTTTGCAGTGAGGACAATGCGCATCGTTGTATTTTGACCGTTCGTAATAATCCAGTAATCGCCGTAGAGGGCGCGAATGCCGACTTGGCATGTGGTGCCTTGATTCACGGTCACCACTTTGGAAATGCAGTTCGGGGTGCCCGCGTCGATGGGGTAGAAGTCAACATTGCACGCAGGGCCGATGGTTTTGATACGAAAGGAGTCTCCACTGCTGCACGCGACAAGCTGCTTGGATGATGCAGAGCTTGTGCTTGCACTGGACTGGCTACTAGTTGTGTTGGACCACTTCCCTTCAATGTCGAGCAACCAAATGATAAGATTTGCACCGAAGCGCCGTGAGCCTGTCCGCGTGTCATCTTGGCCGCGATATCGTGAAATTGCCATGTCGATCGCCAAGCGACCGTAGCCTCTTGCAGCTGGGAGCGATGCGAGCTGCACCAGCGGGTCAAGGTACAAAGCGGCTGGGAACGATGTTGGTGAAGTTGCGACAGACGGATCACCGCTACAAGAGGACAACGATGACGTCGACAATGGCTGCGTGAGAAGGGGAGCGTAGATCCCACCGCTTACCGACCACAAACTGTTTGCATATGAATATGGCACAGCACTGCTCTGCCCCGATGACATTGATGGCACACCAGTAAAGGCGACATGAAAACCGAACTCGTTGACCTTGCGGGGGTCACCAGGGGTCATCAACTTAGAGGGGTAAATAGAGTTGGCGTTACCCAGGACGACTTGGTTGACGGGCGATGGAAGGGCGGCTAAAATTTGATTGGCATTTTTCACTGAGGGACAAGAGTTCGATAACATAAAAAGTGACCCACCAGAAGTGTAGTACGACACAATGGCACTCACGTCGGCATTGGTAAGCGCGTTGATGAGACCCAAGTCTGCAATTATCAACACGCTGTACTTGAGGACCCCTGTCGTTGCGTTGCGCGTTGACAGCAACTGAAAATTACAGCTTTCCTCGACCACAACCCCCTTCGTCGCCAGCAATGAGAGCATATTCGTCGGTGTGTAGCCAGGAAAGTCCTGTATCTCGCAGTACATGACCGTAAAGCCAGAAAACGCTCCATCTTTGCCTAAGTCCCACGAGGAGTTTGTCAAGTCAGCTGCCAGTGGCGGAAACGAACTGCCGCTCGTTTGTTGAATTGCATCAAGGTTGTAGTACGCACCAATATCGAAGCCAGTGGTCGCTACTTTGCAAGTTCCTGTGTAATCTTCCAGTGTGGCGGGGATCGTGGAGTAGAGGTGGGTGCCTGCGGCATGAGAACCTATGACGCACAAGTAGCTTAAGAGTGCTCCCAAAAGGAGGCTCTCGGCAACTGTTGTATGCATAATTGCGTGATTCGATGTTCGAGAGAGGTTGAGGGCAGGAGATTTCTCATCTGTTTTCTATCTTATCGCCATGTAGTAATCCGACTTCCTTGAAGCACTCTCCGAAGCAAAACAAACAATCAAAGAATCAGCGTTTAGCTGTCACGAGACGTTCCTCCCAATGAATCTCGAATCGCTCCTCACATTTGTTATTGGTAATGTTCTATGTGTCTTCATCGCGTAGTTTTTTCACAAGAGTCGCAAGATGCGGCTCAGGCGCTCCGATGAAGATCAGCAGATAAGTCCAGCCACCTGCGAAAGTAACAGCACAGAACACGGCAGCCAAGGGCTAGCACGAGGGTGCTACATTTCCTTCTTTTTGCCAGGGTGACGGTAACCGCACGATCGTGCTGCTGCTGCTGCTGGTCCATCGATGTGCTCGGTGCTGCAACCAACAGCACGACACCCTCAAACTCCGTCTTACTTTGTGGCGCCCCATTCTCCTGGAGCTCGTCAGAGAGACTACTTTACGGGAGTCAGTGTTGGTGTAGGACACCATGCAACCATTAGACCTGTTGAGACGGTTCTTCAAAGGCCGGAGACTTCACCCTCTGTTTCTCACGCAGCACACCGCGACCACTCAACGAGCCAAGTGATGCGGCAGCAGGAGGAGGAGTGGTTGATGCGTCAGGCGTATCACCACCCCTAGGTCGTTTCTTGGTAGGATCGTACGGGGCGATACATTGTTGGAAGTTGACGCTGATGTCTGTTGTCCCACGAAACGTTGTGCGAACTGGGAGGTGGTGCACGTGCATATTGGAAATTGTGTCGTTCGTTCAAACCGAACTAAAACAGTAAAAATAGAAAAGAGCCGTCAATTTGGGACAAGCAAAAGTTATTTGCGTGCATTCGTATAATAGCTAAGGAAAGACGGCCAACAAATATCGTGGAAAACACGACGAACACATTTCTTAAACGGCTTACACGGATAATTGTTCGAGACGAGCGTCCCCTGCACGACGCCTACAACCCATACATACTGCTGTATCGAGGGAGTAGCGCGCTGAGTGCTTCAACAGCAGCATCAGACACTCGCACCGCAACCTCTTCAGATCCAGAAGAAACCGCAGCAGCAGTGGAGTTGTTCTGTTCTTCGATATCGCGGCACATTGCTGCATTTCTCAACTTGTCTAGTTTTACTGGAAGTCTGCCAGGAATCAATGATTCCCAGAGCAGAAGTTCTTCAGAGCACGACCGACGAGAGTCTGGAGCCATACCCATCACTGAGTACACAAACGTTAACGTGTTCCGCAAATCCTGCAACGTGTAGTGGCATGGCATCAAGTGCTTCTCGGCCTCCGTCCTCGTGTCCAAGAGCTCTTTGAGCACTCCTTTGTCAATGTCGGACACGTGCCGAGACCGAACACCACTGCACAGCGTCTCGATCACTGCGTGGTAGTAATCGGTTGCATTTGGTCGCGCGTTGGGCAGTGTGCCACACAGAACGCTCTCCATCACATCCTCACCACTTTCCGCAGCGCTGCAGCGACGGCATCGACAGGTGAAGAAAAATCGATCCGCGAGCCCCTCTCGCCGAAGGTTCATCGGCCAGTACAATTGCGGGATGTATGCAATCGATAGCTCTTCGTCTTTTCTTACAGTCCTGGTGGTGAGAATACTTTGGCTACGATGGTCGATAGCGCAATTTGGCGCACAGCTGTGGTTAAAGAAACTTGCCAGACCGGTGGTGTGCAGCGCCTGTCCAATACCAAGGCCGGTGGCGTCGCATACTTCCAACGCGTTGCAGCGCACTGCTCCCACAAGCTGTGCAATAAACTCTTCGGACTCATTAGGAAACAAGTCTTTCATCAACGATCCAATCGGCGCAAGGGTTTGGGACACTTCTACCATGTGGTTCTCTAACTTCTGAATTCTCTCGTATCCACTCTTCTTGACCTTCATGGCCGATCTTGTCACGATGCAGTGCGTGGCGATGTCCTCGAAGTCGTTTGGCACGTCCAACTGACGCACTTCAATCTGCTTCACCATTTCTGTGAGCTTCACAAACACAGCGCATTCATGCTCAGCATGCTGAATGGAGTAGGATGCACGGCAAGAATCAGAACAAAACCAAACACGCTTGCACTGCGGACAATGCAACCCATCGTCGTTGCCCACTGTGTTCGGCGTCGCACATGCCACACAGACGCCAAGGCCATCCGTTTCACTGTACGACACAACTGAAAATGGGTGCAAGAGGCTTGCAATCGGCGTTGCTGCATCAATTGTTGCTGCATCCACAAAGACTCCGTGACCGCACCCCTGAGCAGCCTCTCTCACACTAGCAACGCTGCTGGACGTCACCACTGCCGGTGAAACAGATGCATCACGGTTCGCACAAGTCTCGTAGTCTTTGCTCAACGTGTCCACCAGCATTGTGATGTACGGAGTCAATTGGGCAGTCATAGCAGGCAGAAGAAACATCGCCCGGCACAGATGCATGTGGGCCTCCTCACGGGCTACCACGACACCTCTAGAGGACGATGAAGATGAGGACAACGCTGCTTCGTCCATCAGTGACATGCCAAGGAATGCATGGCACTTGGCAAGAAATGGGTTCACTTGAAGAGCACGGTGGCACACGGCGGCGCAATCACCGAACTTCTTTAGCTTGTGGAGACACGTCGCAACATTTCCAGCTGACTTGGTGAATTCATCCAAAAGGTCCTGAGGGAGCGTCGTTGTCGTGCTCTTTCCAAGTTTGGTTCGAGGGAAGTTCGTAAATACAACTTCCAATGCTGAGGTGTAGAGCACTGCCGCTTCTTGCAAGCGTCCGTTCTTAAAATGCTCGTTCGCAGCCAAACGCGAGCTTTCCATCGTCTGATGGTGAGAGGTCATATTCCTTGGATGTTCTTAAGGGGGAGCAAAAAATATGGAACAGACAGAATCTTGGCCGACAATAACGTTGAAAGCATCAAAAAGCTGAAACAAGCTTACCTCCTGCCACATGCAACAAAACAAAACAGTCAAGAAAAGCTGAGGAGATATCATCTTCGTCGATAGGCACCCATCTGGCTGCGAACGAAGCTCCCGTTGAACTCACGCTTCCGCTCTTTTCTCAAGTGCTCTCCTAGTTGCAGTAGTTCACGCGCGGATGCCATGCGATCCTCCTTCTTTTGAATGACATTGTGGTGACCACTCCCAGCGGATCCCGCAGAGCTGATGCTGACGCTGGCCATCTTTTGAAGCTGCTTCTGGACGCTCTGGAGGTGAACCTGGCGATCACGGTTCTCAAGGTTGATCACCTGTTGCTGCTTAAAAGCAGCGTGACGCCCGCGGAACCGTCGCTGGGACACTGCCCGCATGTTCGACCCCTTTTCACCGAGGCTTCGCATCTGCCGCCCTGAAGGTGCCCAGAACCCTGACCCCTGCTGGCTGATGCGCAAAAGTGTATTTCTTGCAAACATATTGCCTTGTGATAGATACCTGCTCGAAATAGGCTGTTCAGGACAAACAAAGAAACAAACAAAAAAGCAACATGGTACGAATCACAACAATTATTTTTCCTTTGCAAGAAGAAAGCGAAACAAAAGTTTCAAGAGAATGTGCTTGATCGAAAGTAACGTGATAACCTCAAACATTCTTCTCTTTCGGCTTGCTGGTCCACTTCCCCAGTTCTTGGAACCCACAGCCCTGACGCCAGCACGCGAGTTTCTGTTGGCAGGGTCACATCGTGCGTGATGCGTGCCATCGCTGCGAGGATGCAGTGGTCGCCGATGATGGACATCATGCCGGTGCTGCTCTTTGCGCAAAAGATGTTTCCGCTACCGATAAGAGCACTCTCAACCCGACATCTGGGGCCGAAGCGGTTATGACTGCCAACGATCATCTTGTGAGGTGTGGCGTCAAGGGGCGGCGGTACCACAAGTTCCGCACCCTCCTCAATGATACAGTAGTCGCCAATGTGAATTGGACCATTTGTCGCGTCAATGGTAGCAAAAGGGTGCAACACGCATCCTTGACCTAAGGTGATCTCATGTTTGTTGGGTCCTGCAATGACGTTGGCATCCTTGCTGATAGCGTGCTGCTGTCGATTCTTCGCACCGCCACCTCCACCCTGGCTCGGTGCAATCGGTTGAACAGTTTCGACCGGCATTTCAAATTTCTGCGCTGCAAAACAAAAAACGAAAAAGAATGGGAAAATGTTGAGGTCCCGTAAAACATTAGTCTTGCACGGGGGGACTGCGTTGTGGCGTGAAGAAATTCACGCCACAACACAAGAAAAGAAAGAAGATTGTAAAGGCGGGGTAAGGGGTACGCTATTCCGTGAAATCTTTGTTGCTATTCCATTGAAATCCACAGGTTGCCGACCACATGTGGACGAGGTACCAATTTTACGAAAGAGTACAGGAATGGCCATTAGCGCACCAAACCAGAAGCTACTGAAAATCCGCCTGTTTGCCCACCCTCCACTGCGCCGCTCTTACGCCTCGGAAACAATCTTAGATAACTTTCTCGTCAAAAAAAAAAGCCAAAAGAAAAAAATTGTGGCCAGATGCATTCGGCATTCTCAAAATGAAAGTGCAAGACTTTGGAAGATGACTGCGTCTACGAGGATGGAGTTGTGCTGACTTTCAACGCTGGGGACGCTCAGGGGCTGTGGTCGAGCGCAGGCATTGCTTGAGCGGTCGTCCCACAGGGTGTTGGGTGTGCCTCAAGACCAGTTTTTTTGTTCTGGCACGTCGCCTCACCATTCGTCGGAAGGATTTCCAGTATTTGCTGGTGCCCTGGTGAGCCTACATTGAATCACCTTTCTTGGGAAAAGAAAGGAAATTCCAAAAAAAAGTCCCAAAAATACGGTAACACGCATGCCTTCAACTAACTGTCCCTGGGATTCATAATTGCGTACCGTCGCAATTGTGTACCCCCTTCGCCGATTTTTTTGGGGGGAACGCTATTGAGGGGGTATATCATTATGACCCCGCCTTCAAGCAGCACGAAGAACAAGCAAGCACAAAAGAAGCGAAAAATGTTGTTCTTCTACACCATGGGGGAAAATGCCGCTCGCTAAATGAATTTGCGGGAGTTTCAACTTTTTTTCACCCCACTGGGGCGTGCCACACATAGACACACCGCCCCCTAGAGCGCATTTGGGTGCTGTATCGAAAAAAAGACATGTCAGCAAAAAGTTTTCTCAAGGGAATCTTCACCACCCGAGACTTACCTACGTTGTGGACATACGGTTGTGCGCGCATTCTCGTTTTCACTCGAGTGTTTCCAATTGACTGAGCATGTGCATACATTGTTAAAATGGGGAAAACAGGGGAAACACGCGGAAAAAAAAGAAGAACATGCTGCAAGGGTTGGAAGCCAAACAAATCTTCGTGTTTCTTTCAGGATTGTGCTCCTCGTGCGCACCGTTACAAAAGTCTTGGTCACGAGTTGAGGAGTAGGAACATTCAAATCATGTCGACAAAAATTAAGATTATTCTTTTCTTTGTCTTCATTGTTCTGTCCGACCCCTCGAAGGCCATTTACAAGTGATCGCGCGGAACCGACACTCGATTGTGCCGTGGATCACCTCTACGGAAATACAACGCTCTGTGCGCATCAATCGAGACGTCATTGAAGAAAACGATGGCTCGCTTGACAATGTCTTCGTTGCGGATGGCGTACGCAGCCCAATTATCAAAGCTGAGGCCTCCCTCCTCCGGGACCGTCACCAGCTGCTGCATCACGAAGTGTCCAGCAAAAGCTAGCAGTGGTTCGTTGATCTTGTCCGCGGTCCTTGGACTTTTCGCATCAGGTGTTTTGACCACAGCGATGCTTCGGGGCTGGTAACCATCGATCATGACCACTCCCCCAATTGCGAGCTTGTTGGAACTCATAAAGTCAGCGCTTCCAAGAATCTCGATCAAAAGTTGCTGCGATGCCCATGTTTTCTGTTCGCCAGAATTGAATGGCACTTCCACAACAATCAGGTCCAGCGTTGATTTAATGCGATTGATGGAGGCCAGGCACGCCGTGACCGAGGCACACGAAGCCAGCCGCAGCTCATACACGTCGAGCCCGCGAACTCCCAGGCGAGTCCGCAAGTGTTGCGCGGTGTCTGAAGACAACAACTTTTTTGACAAGTGGTTTCCATCGAGACGCACCACGAGAACGTTGGCCTTCCTGTCAAAGTAAGACCCGCTCTTGTCGTCCAGCGCAATGCACATATCACTTGTCAGTTTGTTTTCTGTCAAAGTAACCACGTTTGATTTGCGGAACGCCACCGACTCCGGTGCAACGATAATTTGATCAACGAGGTTCACATAGTGGATCATCGCGTGTTCTTCACCGGCGTGAGGCGCAAGGCACAGCACACTTGACAATTGACACATCAGGAGACTCTGTGCGTAGTTAACAACCGTAGTCCCACGCGCGATAGCAGGCTGCTTTGCGTTCCACCAGAAGGAGAATGAGCTCCAATAGGAATAATCAAGTGCTGTGTTGGCCCACGCAACCATCGAGCTGACTTGTAAGTCCTCAATGATCAAGTAACCGCCTGGGACCAGCCCAGGCGACTTGAGCCAGAAAAGGAACGAAAACGATGTGTGCTTGAGCATGTGACTACCGTCGTCGATAACGATGTCAAACGGTCCAAACTTGGAGCCACACGCGCTGACTGTAGGTGTGTCGGCGCTGCTGCCGTGGCAAACGTGCTCATCGATGTAAGTGCTCAGCTTCAAGGGCACATTGTTCGCAGCGTACTTCGCCTTGCAGACAGAAATGTCGATTTCCAATGCGTGATACGTTGTGTTGGGTAGATACGCCATGTACGTCAACGGGCCCCCAAGAGCACAGTTATCGTAGATGCACCCAAGACCGATCTCCAGGAGTTTGGACGGCTGGCTTGATTCACGGAACTTGAACAAGGTACGAGCGTAGATTTCCTGGTAGCGATGCGCCGTGCATTTATCCGAGCACTTCCCTCTCATGGCCATGCTTTGGAATTCGACGGCGTCACGCAACACACCGTTGCGCCACGAAGGTAGATTCTTCTGCATGTATGCGCTTGAAGAGAATTGCGTTTCTGGTGACGACTTGCCGGTGCATCCAGGGCACGGAGCGCATTGTGGGGCATCTGACGTGGGACACGTCGGGGAGGACGATGCAGTGTTTTGAAATAGTACCTGCGAGAAACATCCGAGAAAGAATGCGACGATTGCAAATACTGCGACCCTTTTACTGCTCTCCATCTTTGCAACAAGCTTTTTTCTTTTGAAAGACGACAATAGAAGCAGACGTTTGCGTTGCGTTGGTGCCAACAAATTTGAAAACTGAAAGCCTTGTTATGTGGTGCGTTTGTATGGTTGTCATCTCGAGAAGACACTTTTCATGTAGCGGGCAACGGGTTTGGAGAGAACGGCCCACCCACCGCACTCTCAGGATCCCAAAAAGTGGCGCTGCCGAATGATGTTGGTGATGGCGCGACAAAATTATGTGATGCTGTGTCGTTCTGTTCATCCCTCACTACCGCTTTGTCTTCGGTGTTTTCTTGCTTTGTTTGTGACAATGATGAATGTAAATCTCCTTGTATTCTGCCACGCTTTCGGCTTGCTGCAGCCGCAACTAATGCAGGCGTTCTCCAGCTGTGCTGAACAATGCCGAGGCCCTCGAGAGCGGACTTAAATGGAGGCCGCAAAATGTCCCCCAGTGCAATTCCCTTGTCACGACTTTGCTGCTCTTGCGTGCCGCTCACATCTTGACTGCACACATTGTGTGCTTGCTGGGTGACAGAAATAAAGTGGCGATGCAACTTCTCAGCGTCAAGCGTTAGTTTCGAATGCTCGGTGTTCCTCTCAACACGCTGTGACGTTGACGTCGACGCTTCAGCCTTTGCGGTAACTTCCGCAGCCAAAATGCGTTGCCGTCTACGAGCACCGGCAATACCGCCAAATTCTTCGTCTTTTTGTGACGAGGAGGAGAAGGGTGCAGCTTTTCTTCCAACAGACGTGATGCCCTCAAGAGTTAATTGCAGTGGTTTTGTATTTTGCGCTGCTTTCACACGAAGGCGAGATGCGGCTTGCGGATAGTACGGTGATGCCGTTACCTGCAGCATCCTTGGCGAAGACGATGTGGCCGCGGCTGTCGATTGCCCATCCAAACTCTCAACATTCGAACTGTTCGCTAAGAGATGATGATCTTGGTGCATAAATTCTAGTGCAAGACGCAACGCACCAAAATGTTGTGTCTCAAAAGTCATGGCCCGTGGATCGCTGGACATCAACGCAGACATGATGTCAGGCACCCCGTCGTAGGCAATGCCGGCTTGGAGTGTGTCGTCCAACAATTCTTGTTGCTCCAGCTTTACGGCTGAAGTCTTTTCGTCTAGGGATGCTTTCGCCTCCACGGTAGCTCTCTGATCTATCTCGCCTTTTGTCTCAGCAAAGCCGCTGGGCGTTGCCTCAGAAAACAGCACAGCCCCACATTGCTTACACACAACCGCAGGAAAGCAATAGTGACTGCGAGAAACATCCGAGAAAGAATGCGACGATTGCAAATACTACGACTCTTTTGTTGCTTTCCATCTTTGCAACGAGCTACTCGCAGGGTCCCAGCTCGAAAAAATTTAGGGTTCACTCCGAATATATGCCGCCAAAAATCCGCCGTGCAGCACCGTTTTCGTGGGCAAAAGGCCACGGCAAGCTGACACCCACTGCGCGCGGTGTTGTGTATGGCATGTCTCGACTCTCAAGTTGCGACTCGTCGCGAAGAGATCCACGACATGATGTTCGAACGTAAAGAGAGTGGAAAGTTCGAGCTCTCGACTGCTCGGGATGTTCGCAAGCGCCTTCGATCAGACCACGGAATCCTTTTGAGCTTGCGAA
>CYKH01000207.1:6784-24048 GCA_001460835.1 Bodo saltans | reverse complement strand
TAGAACCTTCAATTCTCTAAATTGATGATACCTAGCTGCAGGTGCCGAAACGTGCTGCTTCACTGGGGCGACTTCATCTTGCACACACGCCGCTAGATTGGGCTGCCCACGAGCAAGCCAAAGGTCGCGACGCAGAAAACATTCTTGCCAATACCACACCCAGTCCACCAGGTGAAGTCCCCAGAGACCACGACACGTGCTCCCAACTGCGCAAACATCGCGATACGACAGGTAACTAAGAATTTCTACCCACGCGCCGACATCGCATCGAGCAAGAGTGGATCGTTGGCGTAGTTGCGACGATGATGGCTGAGAGTCATCAACAAGATCATCGTCGTAGAGTAGCGGCGTGCTGTTGACACGTTGCATCGCCTCAAACATTTTATCTCCTCCGCTAACAAGACTTGCAGGACTTTTGGTTGAAACGGGAGGCAACGACGCGGCATGTGTAGCACGAAGTTTTTCAGCCCAAGACGACATACTGGACAGTAATTTTTGGACGCTTTTAAAGAAAAATTCTGAGATCTGTACCCCGAATACAAAAAGGAAGCGAACGATATGTGCCAATGGCAAGTGAACGAGGAGTACAACAACTTCCTCACAAAACAAAACTGATGACAGGACAGCGAATACACACTGAACGAGAAGATCTAGAGGGCACAGGTACTGTCGCTAGAGCAGGTAAAGAAATCTGCCACGCTGTCCCTCCCTCTTTTCGCCACCAACCAACGAAATGCGTACAAAGGTAAGAGAGCATTTCCATCACACCATTCGACGCTCACGGCGCGCCTTGAATGCACTGTACTTTTGCAGCGCTTGATGAGCTCCTTGAGACCAATGTGGAAAGGTTGCGTTCACTCGCCGAAGCCTCGCGCTTAAGTCAACGGAGCCACCTATCATTCCCATCGTGAAGATGCATCGAGATAACAACGCCTTCACAACACGATCGTCTCGAATGTTGTACTTGGCGTACAATTCTAAGCACGACAGTGCATTTTCCGCAGTCATCGATTCCGACAGCGGTGTAATGCGCCGCCCGATCACTCGAAAGAAGCGGTTGGGCAACATACCGACACGACCAGAGGCAGCAACCACTTGCATCATGCTGCTCTCATCAAGCTGCAACACCAACTCTGTCCCAAATACGGTGACTTCGGTAAAAAGATTGTCGAGAAAATCTCGATCGCTTGCGGCAGTCGCGCTGCTGGGGCTGTTGTCCGGGTGAGGAGTCGCAGTCGATGGTTTTGGTGTTTGCTTTGCGATCATTTCATCAACAGACGATACTGCTGCCAAGAATGCACTGGTTTCTGCGTCGTCTGCGGACAACGGCTTTGATGTCTTCAAGAAATCGACAACGCATTGCAGAAAAGGCATCGGGCACTCTGGGCATGCAAGCATCATCAGCGCAGTGCTGGGGCGGGCCGCTAGGAACGAAGGAAGCGCAGCAAGATACGCCATCGCAATGGTGCTCTTGGGATGATCACCTCCTGCTGCCGCTGTGGACGGCGTTGCAGATACTTTTCTTTTCGCCGCCGCAGTAGATTTCTTCGTGTTGTCCGCTGGAGTGGTGGTGGTCTTCGCTATTGAATGAGGCACTTCTGTGGATTGGGCAAGCTGGAACAATCGTCGCTGTTCATCAATGGTGCAGGCGCTTATAAGTACTGAAAACATTTCCAGCGGAAGATACTCATCCACTACGGCAGGAGTGGACGAAGAAGTCGTCGCGTCCCTCGAGGTGGAAGTCATCAACAGGCTGGTCACCCTCTCAGAGACGCGGCATTGCTGGAAATGCTGTGTCATGCGCAGACGGCGAGCGGCATCACCTGCCTCGACAACAGATGCGTAGGAGAGGGCCTCACGGTCCCGCAGCTCTCGCATGAATGTGCAAGCTGCGTGAATATCACGCATGTTAACAATCGGGAGGATGGTGAGACATCTTGCAAGCTCAGCAGCTGTTGCTTGTGGCGCCAGCAACACCATCATTTGAAGCACGTTCCGAGCAAGCTGCGTTTTGGAAAACTGTGCATCGCTAAGCGCAATCAGCAGGCCAGCACACGCACCGACGGTGCGATTCCCACTAGCTGCTTTCCTTGTCGCCATAGTGGTGGTGGTGTCATCGCTAGCAATTTGATGGCGATAATTCTGTGCGTCGCATTGCGCGTCGCTCAGCTCCTGCTGAATGACTCGATGTAGCTGCTCCATGACATTCGCGTAAGATTGTAGCACGTGGCCGCACTCTGCAGCAGCGACCGAGTGGATCACCATGCGGGTCATGTCAAAATTCCATTGCCATGATGACACCGCCCCAACAGTGGAGAATTTGCTGCTGTGTGCAATGCGTTGCAACAGTTGCTCGGTAAGGGCCTTCTGTTGAAGCTTGTGGCTGCCACCACCACCACCATCGGAGGAGGAGATAGCGTACTTTTCCTCGAGGGCGCACAGCACAAACATGATAGAGCATAACTCACTCACTGATGGGGGCTGAGTATGCCGTGCATCTAGGATTTGTTGCGTGCACGAGTGTACGATGAGCATGGACTGTTGAAGGGCAGCAGTTCCAGGCTGAAGCCATGAAAACGGGCTCGCCTCGCGACCCATGACGCTGCTATCGTCGCCGAGGAAGATGGTGGCAAGTGCACGGATGGCACACTTGGCGCTGGTGGGAGTCACCGTTTGCGCTTTCCCGCTCACGACAGACTTGCGGCACCATGCTGCCCACACAACATCAACGTGTTTACCGTCGAACAATGTTGAGGCCAACAACAGCTGGAGGGGGAGAGATGCGCCGAGTTCTGCACAGGTAGACTGGAAGGTGGTGGATAGGCCCCTGCTGCCAAAGACTTTCAGAGCCGCTGCGCCAAGCACAGTGCCCAAGGCAAGCCATGAAGGATCGTTCGTCGGCACAGCGTTCGTCATCGGGACAGTCGACTGAAAGGCGTGGACGACTGACAACACGATCCGTGTCGCAGCATATCCTCGATCCGCTAACGACGGCATTGCGGCTATGGCGTTTAGGAGCTTCACGGCATCTTTGCGACTTAATCGAGTGACATGGGCATCGACGCAGGCAAACAACTGCGCTTGAGCAAATGACTGACCGTACGCCTGCAGTTCCGCCAGCGTCGCTGGTAAGACGTAGTGAGTCAGCTCAACAAGCGTCGGTGCAGCGAGTGGGAAAGCAGACTTCTTCAATGTGCATTTGACTGTTGTTGTGGTGGATGAGGAAACCGTATCGAGCAAAAGAGCGGCACAGCGCTCAAGAAGTGCCTTCCTCAAGAAGGCACTGTCATTGCGATCGTTCCAAGCCATTGACGCTGTTGTTGTGCTTTGCTCTTCACGTTGGTGGTTGATGTCCTCCGTCCCAGGGTGCATGTCTTCGGACTTGCTTCTCATCGACTGTGACGCGGCAGCATCCCACGACCAGGAGGCGACCTTGGCAAAGGAAAGCAGCGCTCCAAGATCTAACTTGCCGATCCACTCTTGAGTGCGAGAACGGAACCATGAACGCTGGAAAATAGCACGATGCCACAGCTCCACTGCAGAAATATGTGGAGCTCGACGAATCCCCAAAAGTTGCTGAGAGGACGATGACGTACCTGACGACGTCAAGTTGGTTGATGCATTCGTTGCGACGCGTTGCTCCTTTTCAATCGCGTATTGGCACATCAGTTTCAGTTGCGGGACATCGAAGGTGTCGGAATTGCGTTGAAGCCATTCTGACGCATTTGTTTCCAATTTGCTCCCTTTGGGGTAATCCACTCGCTGCATAAAATAGAGAAGTTCCAGCGCATCATCCGCCTCGTTGACAACTCTCTCGAGGTCGACGTCTCTTAAGAAGCCGCGGGCAGATTGAAGTAATTTCCCGCTCGGATCGTTCTGTCCATCCACAATCAACGACTGGATCTGCGCAGAGCATACAGCCCATTTCTCTGAAATCAAACGCAAGGTAGAAGCACGAAACATCAAAATTTCTTTCCTAGTGAATGTGTGTGATTGCCCGCCTTACTTACTTTTCTTTCTTCCTTTATTTTGTTTGTGGACTAGCAATATTTACAGTCGCAACGAAAAACGGCAAACAGTTTCACACACAATATGACGCACACACAATGACGCACATGAGGAGAAAAGAGTCCAATGTAGAATCAATCATGCTGCATTGAATTTTGCTCAGACATAACGCGGAGGAAGTCCTCGAGCTTGGCCATCCCCCTCCCCACCTTGACATACCTACAACCCACCACTCAATAGCAATCGCCGCTCTTCTTCTGGAATGGAGATGGCCTCACGACTAACAGTGCGCGCTGTCTCCGTCAGTGCCACCCGCGCCGCCGCGTGGTGCACTCCAAATGCGCCGAGGGTATCAAGAACAGCCCGTGCAGCCCCACCGTCCAAGCGGGTGATCGAGGGCGCGTCGTCTGACATCAACTGAGCCGAGCGCGACGCCACGGCCAAAAGCAGTCCCGGGTGTCGCCATTTCATGTCGTGCATCACGGAGCACACACCAACGAGCTCCTTCTGAAGCATTCCCTCGCCTTCACGAGATGCGATTTGATTCGCCAACACATCAAAATGATCTCCTGCGTCATCGAAGTTCATTTGCCACAAACCAACGAGCATATGCGCCGCCTCAACGGCGCTGAGCTCCTGCAATTTCTGTTTTGTTACCGCGGCTTCACCGAGCGTTTGATGGCGCACGCCGACGTGACCAAACGCAGATATTAATGCAGTCGCCGCGCTAGGGGGCATATCGGCCATGATCTCTGCGCCGCGGTCGCCAAGCCCTCGATAAAGGTTGCTGTGGAGAAGCATCGTACGACTAAATGCGCAAGCTGTGAGCATCACGTCAGCAGGCGTAAGTTCCTTTCCAAATGCGAGAACACGCTTTCCAAGAACGTCAAACATCGCCTTATCCACAAACTTTGCAATTCCAAACGCTTGGAGAGCGCAACTCATGTCCGGTAGAGACATGGCCGCGTGAAGTGGGCGTTTCTTCAGACGCGTCGAGAACACTGTAAAGAGAGATCTTGCTGTGATGTGGGACTTCGCAAATCCCAACAGCATTCGTGCGATGACGGACCCTTGGTAGAAGAGCTCCACATGGTCCACCGCATGTTCTGCTGCAGTGCTGAGTGCCATTTGGTGAACCAGTGCAGTACTTCCTCGAAGTGTTTCGCCAATCCCAAAGATCGCTCTGCCGAACTCATGAGGGTGCCAAGTCCACGAAAGTGTGCCCATCCTCTCACACGCTGCGGTGGCAAGTGCAACAGTTGACACCACAGGGGCGGTGAGCAACTCCGAGACGAGTGCTGACGAGAGGAATGGAACACGTGTCGCAAGGGACGTCAACGAGTCATCAGCGTTGGTATCGGATGGGCTGTTGCAAAGCAGACGAGCTGCCGTTAATAAGCGGGCGTGTAGCTCCGAAATGCGTTCGACACTGGCAAACCCACTCAAACCCTGTTGAGCGGCAGAAACATTCAAGGCGAGCCGCTCAACCAGGTCAAGGCCGTGACCAACGATCGCTTCGCGTTGACCGTCGAACGTCCCCTGTCGCACGTACCCGTGATTGCCAACAAGCTTCAACGTTTGCATCGTCGCCTCTGCCTCTAACATCAAGTCCGATACCGACGGTACTGCTGCCGACGTTGATGCTAGCTGGTTCACGAGCAGCGTAGAATCTGGAGCATGCCCAGTTTTTACCGACGCAAAAATCAAAGCTGCCGTCAGTGAGGGGTGCTGCAGTGTATCGACATTTGCTTGATTCGTGTGGTAGAGGCGGAGCAGCCACTCAATGCTCATTTCCAACTCAGGCGCTTCAAAGCGAGCCTGCAACGTCACCACGCGAGCAGAAGCTTGCTGTAATGGTTCGGGGATTGCGCGGTCGATGGACGCGGCTGCCGTTAAGGTACCCCACGCGGTGTTTACTAGCGCTGCGCAGATGTCCAGCAGTCGCTCGTGCCCTCGGTCCCATGCAAGCATTGAGTCAAGAACCGATGCGACACTCTTCAGCGACGCATTTCTGTCCTCAATCGATCCAGTTTGCTGTGTTTGATGAAGTCGAAGTGTTTTGCATAAGTGATCGCATACGATACCATCAAACCATCGGAATGCTTTCACTGTCACTTCATCGCGACCATTCACATCTGAAAAGGTTTGCGGAGCGGCACCTGACGGCGATGTGGCGGCTTGCAGCTTTCGGGCCATTGCCACTTTTGCACGGCGACCTTGCGAATTTCGGATCAACAAGCCGACAGACCGCACGATACCCTGGAGGCAGGAGTCAGCGGCCACAGCTCCACGGCTAAGCGTGATGTATGGAGTCACTGCCTCCATGACGGTGTTTGCAAGTTCATCCACTGCGTCCCAAACTCGCAGCGAGGCGGGTTCGCTGAGCCAGTGGCCAAGTATTGGGGCGGCGGTCACGAAGATTCCATCAGCCACAACTGCTACGTCGTCTAGAGATGTCGATGAGGCTGCAATCTTTTTCGTTGCAAACTCAACGACTTGCAGGAAAAGCTCTTCAGCAAGAGGTTCCGCACTCCAATTGCAGCGCGCTAATCCAACAATCAACATGGCCAGTCCTTTCCCGGAGATGGTCGCGCTGTTCACATCTGCTGCTGCGTCCCCAGGTGGTGCTGCGTCGCTGCTTCCCGAAGGATCAAAGGATTGAGTTGCCGCATCTCGGACCTTTCCTCGGACTCGACCGAACACTTCCTGGAGTTCACTAGTTCGGTGTGGAAACATGAAGATCACAATTGACAATTGATCCAGCGAATAACTATGCACGTCGTTAAGCATTGTGAACAGAGCTGAGCTCTGAGGAGCTAATCCCTTCTCCCAATCTAGCAAGGCTGCGTCCGGAGCAGCAAGTTGAGCCAGCGCAGTGGATTGATGCCGGGCATCAGAGCCGACGAACGAGGCATCCGCAAGGAGAGCCTCAAGGGCTCGACTCGTGGAGCGCAGCGCAATGGAGCGGCGTGCAAAGAACAGCAATTCATGAACCATCATTCTCTCTTTGTGCCCTGCTACCACTGCTTGGCTGCCTGCTGCTTGAGGAGGTAGCTCCTCTTCTCTCTCTGAATGTTGAATTCCTTTGATCCAAGTGCTTGTCATGCTGCCCAACAGCTCGGCCGCAACTTCATCGCGAAGGTCTACCTCTCCGCACCACTTGAGAAGTGACGAAAGGGATTGATGCGTGACGGCACTGGCATCCTTTTTCTGCAATTTATTGAGCTGAAACAGCAAACGAGCTCGCTGGCCATCAGGCTCTTGTGGTACCATCAACGCAGTCCAGAGTGGCACCGGCTCCTCAGCAACAGCAGAAGCATCAGGAGCGGAGAGCGTTTCTGACGAGGTTGCTGCAATACGCTCGATGACGTCGCACAATTTGAGGCGTGCTGTGCTGTGACTCTCTGGCAGATGTTTCACGATATTGCGAGCTGACGCAAGCGTTACGCTTGCGTTTGGCAGTATCGTCTCTTGAGGCGAGGGTAAGAACAACGTTTCCATCACCTTCACAAGCCATTCTAAAAACTCGGCAGGCGGTGCATCGAATGTCAACGACTGGGCAGCTGAGAGAAGCACATCGAAAACAGTCAGATGATAGCGGCCAACTGTTTTCGACCGAGCTAGCGCACACACTATCTCTCCTGTCGGGTCAAGACTAGGAAGATCCACATACATGAGGTGCTGGAGTGTGAGTGACATGAACTGTGATGACATGAAAGAAGGTTCTGCTTGGCCGTCCTCCCCACCAAGTGGAGACGCAGCCTGTTGTTGGCCCTTAGGTTCTCCCAGAGCCTCGGCAACTGTCTGCACAATGCAAGAGACAAGAACAGGTGCTTCATTCTTCTTTGCTGTTAGGTTTGCACGAGCCGATGCAGACGATGCCAAGAGACTGCTGCAAATCCCGTCGTACATAGAAGGGAGCATCGCACCCGACCAGGAAAGAGCACTTGCAGCGCTGATAAGAATGCGAGTCTCTTTGAGTTGTGAGGATTGCCACGACATCTTTGCGACTCGTTGTCCCAGAACCCCAGGGGGAGGTGGTGGCGCAGGTTGCGAGGTCGGTACTGTGCTCGCGCTGCGCAGTGCGGCAACGGCACCAAGGGAGATCAGCAGCTCTTCTTTCGTAGCGCGAAGGGCAACCTGTGGAACGTGAAGCCTCGCCAGAAGCCTTTGAATGTTGGCAGACGGCATTTACAGGCAGCTGTAGTGAATTACTAACCCTTGGAATTCAAAGAAAGTAGAGAGCCAGTGTCAGTTGAGCAAAAGGAAAAAAAGCAAAAAAAATAATAATAGTGGCGAGTGGTTTTGCAGGAATGTATTCAAACTGTGGAGCGGCACATGGTGACTCTTTCGCATTTAATTTCAAGAAATGAAGGAAAGGGAGTAGTGGGGCGCACGAGATAGTAGCGGTCGTCTAATGAAAGTTCATCACTTGGTGGGAAAAGAAAACAAACGCAAAGAAAGTGGACTGTCGGCACGGTTTGGGAAGGAGAGTGAAACGGAGGAAAAAACACGTGAGAATAAGAGCAAAAGAAAAGAGCAAATAATTGAACTTTGAATTTAGATTGTTTGTTCCTTCTTGCTTCGAAATAATACAACGACGACAACAAAAATGCTTTGCTCGCGCCTTCGATGATTTCTCGCGCAGAGCACACATGCACGAACACAGACACAATTAATCCTGCTCCCGCCGATAGTTTGTTGACTATTCAAATTTGGAGGGACGGAGGAAAAAATGGTTGTGGAAGAGGAGTAGTAGTGGTTGGGGAAGCAAACAAAATGGGAGAGAGGTAGAAAAGCTTTGAAAATTGAAGCGTCCAAAAGAGAAACTCTCATTGAAAACGTTTCTTCTTCTGTGCGAGAAATAGTCATTAGTTGGTTCGCACACACAAGTGAGAAAAGCAACCAAGTGGAAAAACGAGAAATCATGCTCAAGGTAGTCACAGGCGGGTTTCTCTTGATAATTTGACTTTCTTTCGACACTTTTTGATATTCTTTTTTTTTGGTCCGAATGGATTCAATCAGAGGTGAAGAAACTGTGAAGAAGAGACAGGCAAAAAAGTGTGTGACTCGTTCCTCTCATGTTCAAGACATAAAAACAACATGCTGCTCTGCGTCGTCACACAAAAAGTGGAGGGTTCAATTGTATTTGAAGAGATGTAGAGCCTCACTCTCCTGCGTGGCAAAGCGTTCTCTCACAATCATCCTTTGTGTTTGCCTTCTTCGGCACACTGATGATAACCTTTTTTTTCTGATTGGCTCTTTTTTTTGTCTTTTTGTGTGTTTTGAGGGGGAGAAATGCGAGAACGCCCGTCAGGTTACGGTCTCCGAATGGATAAAAGAACGGGAGGAAGAGCTTTTCTTTCGAACGAACAGAAGGCAACGACGTGGTGGTAATGGGGGGATCCTTTCGTCCTGAATGGGGAAATTGCTTTGGCAGTGCAGTAACTGCAGAAGCGAGTCAAGGAACCGAAGTGCGCTTGAAGAATGGAGCGGGGGGTGAAAAAAAAAAAGAATTGGAGGAAACAAACAAACCACAAGAATGGACAAAGGGAGAATGAGAGGAACTCACATGCAACATGTGTTTAGCACATGTGTGTTGAGACTGCACAAAACGATACACACTTTCGGCGGCAATAATGAAAGGAGAACAAAAAATGAAAACCGCAAAAAAAAAAAAAAAAAAAAAAGCTACCTATTTCATAATAAACTAACAGGAATATTTCCTATTGGTTAGCATGTGCATCAGATGGCCCAGGCCGGGCTTACTGAACCGTATTATTGAAGACTTACACAGCTACCTGAGAACCTCGTTAACACTCCAGCTTCCACCTTAGCAGCAGCAGGGCGGTGGCGACGATTCGTGGCTCCCTGCTAGAGAACAACAGCAGTTGCAACGTTAGTTGCAACGTCAACTTTCCGACCGCAATCTGGATGCACTACTTGCATTATTGATAGACGCGGATGACGCAGTTGGTGGGTTTAGGTGCGTGGAGGCAGCAGCACCAGGATTCACCGAGGAGTGAACACTCATTGGGTTGCTGATTTCCTGTGCAGCTGCTTTAGCAAGGAGGACGCAGCAGCTGTTGTTTACGTGGTTTCCGTAACCGTTGGAGCTGCTATGCAATAACTCACATGCGTATTGCTCCTTCATGCGGAACAAGTGCCTAGCAAATAAATCCGTTGCTGAAGGAGTAGCGGACAGTACTGTAGCGCGCTGTGTCGTTCTAATGCTGTTACTTAAGGCAGGTGGAAGAGCAGGTTGCTGCTGTGGATGGGTGGCTAAAAATTCGGATTCCCGCTCAAGCTGTGCCATCACAGCCCCGCTGGGAACGTAGCTTGCAGTGGAACAAGAAGAAGATGTTCCTCGCTGGTGGTGGTGAACATCGTGTTGCTCCCTTTCTATCAAGAATTGATTGCTAAGCCACGGGAGCGAGCCTGTGAGACAGTACACCAAAACATAAGCTACGGACTCCGCATCGTCGGCCAGCGAAAGGGGCATTCCTAGATGAAAACGCGCGCTGCCAAACGCCAAATTATTCTCGCGAGCAAGTCTACAGCGCTCCGTCGTTACTGTTGACACAAACGATGATCCCAGCATGGAGAGTGCGTGTGATGGGGAGATGCTGCTTTGACTCACAGCGAATTGACTGTTATGACTCACTGCACTGATGTTCAGTGGGTCGGCTGTAAAGAGAGCAGCGATGCTGCGGCCGCTGCCGCCGCTTGCATCATCCACCACAAGCGTTGGTGGGGGAAGGAGGCTTGACCCCAGGAGCCCTGGCGTCATGGGGTTGCCTTCAGCGGCTGTTGCGCTTAATACAGCGGCGGCTGGTATGGTAACATTCTGTGGAGGTATTGGAATTTGCCTCATGGACTGTGCTGTGGATGCGCTGGTGGAGTACTTCGGCGCAGGCGGTGCAGGCGATGAGAGGACAGGTTTTGGCGCTGCAAGCGGCGGGAGGCATCCGTTGGAGCCTACTGCTGCGCAATGGGCGAAGGAAGACATGTAAAGAACATGGTGATCAACGCTGGAAGCGCCAAAGCGCAACGTCGATGGTGAAATATCGTTGAGGGTCATGCCTGCCCCATTCGTGCCTGTGCTACCTCCCTCTACTCCGCGACTCTTACACTCTGCACAATGCTTGAGGAGCTCAAGCAGCTGGATGCCTAACATCAACACTGTGCGCAGCGAGAGTCGCCCTCCGCAGTAGCGCACAAGGCTGAGCAATGTGGGACCGAGAGCTGGCTGCACAAGGCATTGAAAGCGCTCATCGCCTTCTGTGTCAAAATACAAAAGTCTTGGGATGCCCGGGATGTACGTCACCGGATCCGCCGCTGTAGGGGAGGAGGTTGCAGCCGTGTCCTCCACATCCAACACCTTCTGCCGTAGCAGTGCTTGAATATGAGTTCCCATGACGTGCAAGATGCCACGAGTCGTTCCGAACTTGTGAGACGAGGGATTGGAGGCTGCTGCTGACTCATGACTGCTGCTAGCGGTCGAGGCGCGATGGTGGTGGTGGTGGGCGGCAACAGTTGGTACCGTGCCCCTCCCTTGAGTGTGGTGGTGGTGCTGAGGTAGTGGTGAGGAGTCCACTTGAGGGGATCTATCACCTCGAAGTTTGTTGTTGTTCGTTTTGCTCGTTTGATTCGTACTGCGCGGCAGTTTCTGCATCCACACAATGACGCGTTCGTTGCTGCTACAATCTCGACCAAGGTACGCCTTGATGGGCATGTTTCCTGCCTCAATCTCATCGTGATATGTGAAGTAGCCAAGGCCGCTTGCTGTCACACCATTGGTGTTGTTCGCAACGTTTGCAATCACACTACTTTGCATCAGACTCATGGAGAGAAAGTTGGCGAACGCACCGCCGCCACCTGTGCCAAAGGACGAGCTGCCGCTAACGAGCAGTGAATTGCCAAGGGACATTCCAATGGTTCTGTTCGTGTTGGTGAACGTTGCGGTGTTGACGTGTGTGAGGCCGGCAGACTGTTCATCGGTGTTGCTTCCAATTGCGGTCCACGAGACGGTTTTCTCCACCGAGCGTGTGTGCGCAGTGGGAGCCGTGGATGCGGCGAGGTCTTCGCTTTCACCTAGTGGGTGGGCCCATGACATCGTATTGTAATTCTGATCACGTTGCCAAGATGCAGCAAGGTGCTCCGTTGCGGCGGGCGAGATAGAACCGCCACCTTCCGCCGCAGGTTGTTTTCTCTGCGGTGCAGAGCTGCTCTTGGTCGATGACGCCAGGAGCGATTCCGGGGTCGGTGGAATCCACGCTACGGTATTTTGCCCAATGGGACCGACACGTTGAGCCGCAGAGAGTGTTAAGAGTCGCTCCAACACGAAGTTACCGTCGATGGCAATCACTCGGCGTTGCGGCTGACCTTTTCGCCTTTCCTTGATAGCTGACATGTGTATTGTGATCCTTTTCGCTCGTATGATATGAGAGAACTGTGACGTGTGACGTCCCAGAATTGATGGGGCCACTTGTGTTTGTCGTGTTTTACTTCCTTTCGTCTTCACTTTTTTCCCAATTTCCCTGAAATCGAAATTTGGTTTTCGCAAAGTGAGTCCTTTTTTTTTGGTTATTTAGGTGCGTTCTTCTCGGAGCGCACAAGAAGGGACGTGCGTGTATGTTACGACAAACGTCTGGAAATCAAGAAAGTGCAACGCAAACAGAAAAAGGTGATATATCTTTGTTACCCTTTCCTCTGTTTTTTGCCCCTTTCACTTGTGTGAGGGAAAGTCAAAGTAGGGAGAAGTGATGATTCGTGCCACAGAAACGATAAATATATATAAAAGTGGCATCATTGAGTCCTATCTGTCATTATCTTGCAATTCGCGTTTCGAAGTGTTAACAACCTGTTACGAAATAAAAATGTAGCTCTCATTGCGCCTCCCCTTCTGTGCGCGCTTTCTTTGCATCCGGCTCCGCAACGTCAACGTCCGCCACTGCGTTTGGCTCATCGGCAATGCCCACGCAGCTGTTGCCAACGATCTCAAACTCTAAAGACGTGCGCAGCGCATCACCTCGGCGCTTCATGATAATCCTCACCTCGACCTTATCTAAGAGTTGCGGCACTCGGAGCACCTGCTCACGTGCAATCTTCCCCTCTTGGCCATACTTGGGCACCATCACAAACACGTGAGTATCGGAAACGCGGACGACATAGCCATCCTCATTGGGAATGTTTCCGTCAGCAAAGTTGCGAAGGTAGAATCCGGTAAAAAGGTTCTGGGAGTCACGTCCGGCTTTCTGTGCACACTCGTGGCGGTAGTTGATGGTTTCTGCAACACCGTTCATCTTATCCCTGTCCGTGTGGTCCTCGCTAACATTCAAAATTCCAATCGCAGCCGCAAGTTGGCGATGTACGACAACGTCAGCGTATCGCCGAATTGGGCTAGTGAAGTGCGTGTAGATAGGCATGGCGAGACCAAAGTGCTGGAATTCATCGTAGGGATACTCACCACTGCTGAAGTACTGGGCTTGTTTCAGGCATCGTGTGGTAAGAATGCGCACCAGCTTGTTGAAGAATGGATCAGCTGGATCGACACAACGATCAAGGGACATGTTCAGCGAAAGGCTGTTGGTGTCATCCAGAGTCACGCCGACTTTCGCCTTTAGCGCCTCGTTGAGGAGAGTGAATGCTCCCTCCGCGGGATGCTGATGGCGGCGCAGCAATGTCCACTGTGGATAGACGCTGTAGATTTTCTTTGCAGCGGCTGCATTCGCGTACAACATCCATTCTTCAATCATAGAGTTTGCTTCAAACGTTTGGTACGTCATCATGTCTGTTGGGTTGACATGCTCGTTGTCAACTTTAAATTTGAATTCTTGCGACGCAAGGAAAAGCGCACCGTCCTTCTCGCGCTGCTCCTTAAAGTGCCTGCTGATCTTCATGAGTCGCTTGAGGGACATGGCAATATCTCCCTCATCATGCTCGTCGTCGATCATTTTTTGAGCGTCGCCGTAGTACAACGCTGCACGAGACTTGATCACAGTCTTTCCAAACCAATCCCTCACAACGTTGAAGTTCTCGTCGAACTCCCATAAAATGGAAAACGCGTACCTCTCTTCATTGCCGACAATACTGCATAAGTTCTCCGTGAGAAGTTGAGGGAGCATATTAATTCTGCGATCCACGAGGTAGACAGATGTGCAGCGCTTTGCAGCTTCTTCATCCATTGCAGTATGCTCGTGCATAAAGTGTGTGACATCGGCAATGTGCACTCCCACTTCAAGGTGGTTGCCGTTGACGACGCGGCAGTGCAGTGCATCGTCGATATCACGGCACCCCAGTGGATCCACCGAGACGATGCAGAGGTCACGCAAGTCAAGGCGCTTGGCCAGCTCAGACTTCTCCACCTTCCACTCACCCTTCGGGAGGCAATCGTACACCGCAGCACTGAAGTCGTAGTGGGGGATGTCGTGCTCTTTGAGGATGACCATCGCCTCCGTATCCCGATCTCCAATCTTACCGAGAACTTCAATGTAGTGACCAGTGGGGAAGGCGGAGAACTCAGTCCAGTCGTCAATCACCACCGCGAGGCGCTTGTCTTTGATATCATGGAGTTGGTTGGTTTGAATACGAATTCTTGGGATTTTGTTGTTCTTTGGCTGAATGAGGACCGTCACCATTCCAGTGGCGCGACCAGCCGCCTCGGCGTCGTCGACGTCCACACTGCCGCAATACGGTCTTCTGCGAGCTTCTAAGATACCAACCACTTTACCGCAAGGGATGCACCCTACCGATAGTGCAGATGCTTCGTCGCCCATCATCGCGGGGTCGATCTTTTTCCCTTGAGGGACCTTCCAGTCGCATGGATGAAGCAGTTGAACGCAAACAATGTCGTCGTGAATGCTGCGATTCAAGTTCTTCCGGCCTGGGATAAGAACACGATCATACGCCTGGGTTGTGCCGCCACACTCGTTGCCCCACTTTCCACGAATCTCCCCAAAGAAGCAGTTCGTTTCACTCACACGAAGCTTGCCCTTGTGGAACACACCGTCGTGGACTCCCTGCTCTAGCGCCGCAAGGGGTAGGTGGGTTTCGAAAATGCGACCGCCATGAGCACGATTATTGGAAGGGCCCTCTTTCATCTCACCAGGGACCACATATTGCAGCTTCTCCAATAAATCACTTTCCGGTGTGACCACTTGCAGAACAAACTCCTTCAGCGTCATGCACCTCAGAGACGGAGCCACAATCTGAGCATGTGGAAGCTCCTGCTCAAATGTTTCACGAAGTTTCTTATCGTGGCTGACGAGGGCAATGGAGGGATGCGAAGCTGCCGAGGCCTCTTCAGCGTTGGAGTTGGACGCACCATTCGTTGAGGGTTGCTGTAGGGGGTACATATGGCGCCCCAACCACACAGCTGCCGCACGGATGCACCGGTCGTTGTAGTCATTCGCAGATTCAACAACGGCAGCAGTAGCGGCGTGAGGAGGCTCTGCTACAGGGGTAGCGATGTTCTCCTCGTCGACCCCACTGCTGCGTTGCTGCTGTGGGAGGCAGTAGGTCTGCTCATGCCTGTCGTTGGAAAAGACGTAGCAGTGTTTTGCCTCGTCCGCAATCATGCGTTGCACACGTGTGTAGACTGCTTTATTCCGATTCATGGTTTCTGCAAGGACGGTGCCAAGGAAGACAATGTTTGTGACACGAGTGTCCTCCAACGCATTGATGTTGTGCAGCACAATATTAGTGTCGGGGATCATCACAGGCATGGTGGGAATGAGCACGGGTTGGTACCCTGAGAAGGCGGAGGTGGAGCACGCAGTGCAACCAATCATACCGCACCCAATATCAGACCGCAGGTGGACATTGTGTGGTGCATTGGAAGCTGCTTTGTTCGACGTGATCGTGCGAACAGCTGGGCGGCCCTTCTTTGTGAACATGAGAAAGTCCTTCTTGTTTGTTTTTGTTGTTGTTTTTTTGTATTTGATCTGGACACGAAAAAAATTGCAGATTAGAATTACATCAAAAGAAACAGCATGGGCATCTCAGAGAGATAAAACACGTTTCCCTCTTTCACCGCTATAATAGTAAGAAAGCGCAAGCACTGGAAATCCTATCCTATCAACGGACTGCAGAACCATCCTACCCTCCTACTCTGTTTTGTTCTTTCCAGTCGGTGGTGCTGCCGATGGTGGCGGCATCAGTGCAGGGAGGGCATCGGCATCATCCTCCCCTTGCTGGATAGGCACAAGTCCAATCGCTTTCTGCAACGACAGCCGTACCAAGATGAGAGTCGCCACGACAGCGCCGACAAGTTCCGTTGTCTCAAACCCAAGTTGGAGTAGGCCGTAGTGGCGGAATGTCTCGGGGTCACTCGGTAGTCCAGCTAGGAGGGTGGAGTAGGTCACGGGGCTTGGAGCACCGCACACAGTCATGTCAGTACGGTAGCAGACCCACTTCGTCGACGCAACCACAGCAGTGTAGCCAATAAGCGGCAGCGACGCCAACAAACGCCAGCGGTAAGCAAATAGCAAGGAGGCCCCACGGCGCACGTTCAGCCCATCCCAAAGGGCAGCGATTGGCCACAGTGCAAGCCAAGGCATCACCCAGCGCATGAGCGACGACACCCACGTTGCTACTAGGGGCGTGAAGCACTCCGCCTCAACCGTAGGGCACCCAGTAAGAAGCACGGCACCCGTCGAGAGCCCAGAGAAAAGGCTCAGAGTAGAAAACCCGAAGCCACAGAAGCACAAGAAGTCTTGCGTGGCTGCTCCAAATTGAAACGCGGCAGTCGCTGCAAACAATGAAGCGAGTGTGGTCACTCCCACAGAAGGCACCACCAAGGCGACAAGCGGCGATGATGTCGTCATGGCATTGCGGATCACATTCCATAAGTGAAACTCGTATGGGGGGTACTCTGCTTGCAGGACAGTTCCTAATGACACATCACCGGGCCACATATCCAACGCACGCACCCAGAGGGCAATCACCCACAACACTCCAAATAGGAGTGGCCACCTCAGCCACAATGGCTTTGATGCCGACACGGCACGACGACGAGCACGTTGTTGCTGCTGACGCTCGGCTTGCGCAGCTTCACGTCGCCGAAAAGCAGCGTGTTGCAATTCTGCTAGCTCATCTTCGGGACGAAGCCCTGCTACCCATTGAGCATCAACATCCTTTCGAAGCGATCGAACAGATTGCGCGGCGTCCTGGAGGACCTTAACATCATGCTCGCGATGACTCGGTGACGCCATTTCTTTCGATTCTTTTTCAAAAACTCAATAAAGTACAGAAAC
>CYKH01000206.1:7058-25054 GCA_001460835.1 Bodo saltans | reverse complement strand
TAAGAATGTGTCACTTGGGAGACGCTGCAGCCGATTTCTTGGAACCGACGCCGCCGCAGCATCCCAAACAGCAACATCAGACAGTCGGTCAGGATCCATCATCGCGAAAAAATTCTTTGGAAACATCGTGAAAAGCGTGTTTGCTGGCATCTTCACGGCACTGCTGGTGGTGTCCGGTGCGTCCACGCTTGCCTCGAGTAGGCATTTGACTTATTTACGTCGCCACCGCGGCTCAGCACGCTCAGGAAGTCCCCAGTTGACTATCAAGCAGTGTAGTACAAACTACAACTTTGTGATCTGTCCAAGGTTGACCGTGCAGGCAAACATGGTCAGCACGGTGCCTTGATGGGCATCGCCGTAGGAAGTTAGCGCGTGACTAGGATGACTTGTCAACGACGTCGCCCCACTGGTGGTGGGCGATGGTACCTGCTCGCCAATTTCATCACCAACTGCGTCGGTGGGTAGATCCCATAAGCATGGGTGCTCTGTTAGGTAAATGCTGTGCCCCACTGGGCCCGGTTGCTGATATCTGCGGTCAAGTGCGTCTTGGGGGGTTAGTGCCGTTGGACCTCGAAGGAGGAAGAACAGCGGGAGCACTGTCATTTTTACCGCACTTGTGTGGTCTACTTTATCTTAAATGTGCAACAACATCGGGAAGAAAAAAGACATCAATACTTGACGAAGAATCTGCACGTAAGTCTGACTTTTTAACCAATAGTCTCGCCCTTTAAAGAAATTGTACAGAAGAAAATGTTTCTTGTATTCTGGTGCGTCTAAAAAAATGAGTGCTGGTTCTCGATCACCAGAGGTATGAACGCAAAGGCCTTAAAGGCCACTACTCACAAAAGGAAGGTCCGCATCACCGATGATATCGCACATCTCCTGATGCAAATACACCTTCCACAAGGCAGGTAGTCGTGACGGGTTGACGTGATACTCCTGCACGAGTTGTGTCCCTAAGAGTTTCTCCGCGGAACGAAGCCAACCATCTTGATGGAAAAATGTTTGAGATAAATGTTTTACAATGCCGACAAACACATCGCGGTCGAGAGCTTCTTGATCGTACAAAGGCTGCAACATGGAGCGAATAAACTCAACCACCTGAGGTCGCCAACGCTGCGCAGGGAGAGGCTTGCGCAGGGTGCCTGGAGAAAATGGTCGCACCTGCCTTACCGCTGGGGACCGTTTACGAGTTGGTGTTACGGTAGAATGTTGGACAACCATCGGTGATCGCGAGGGTGGTGCGTATGGGTCGACATTTCTTCGGTGTGGAAACGAAGCTTCATTTCGTGCTTTCGGTGTGGCATGTAGCGGCTGGGCGCTACGGTCACTAGCAGTAGTCATTGCGGGAAGCTCTGGTGGTACCGAGCTTGAACCAGAGCGGTCCTTCAGCGCTAGCAGCTGCGCTTCCATCAGATGGATTCGCTGCTCTACGACACGTCGTTGCTCTGGTGGTAGGTTTCCCACGAGCGCTCGAAGACGCTGCAGCACTCCGTTCGCAGCGTCGACATTGATGCTGTCAACACCACCCGTGACAGCATTGTCGTCGTGTTCCTGTTGAAACTGCTGAGCTGGGCGTGGAGTCATGGGTGGTGGTGGGGGCGAAGCAGCCTCCTCCTCAGTCCTTTCAAGATCCCGCTGTCGTTCCTCTGCTGCCTCAACCACGGCGACAACGTCTTCGCGCATGAGGTCCGCAATCGTGCAGCGTTCCCTAAGAGCATCCCTTCCAAGTTCCTCTCGCCGTTGACCCTCCTCCCACTCCGTCCGATGCAATCCCCTAACTAGTGCATCGTTGAGGGAGCTGGAGACGCTTGACGTGAGAGCACTACGCTCGATTGTCTCTTCCATTGCTGCAGAGTATCGGGCGGCGGATTCATCGGCAATCATTGCGTGTCGTTGCTCCATGCTGAGGAGTAATTCATGAACATCCTCAGTGTGCCGCCGTTGGTGCTGCACTAGCAATGCTGCGATGTCATCCAGAGAAAAGGATGGAAATGATGGCGCTGGTGGAAGTGTAGCGTGGGATGGCGTAGAGCGATGCCTTTGGAAATTTGCGAGCCGTTGCTGCCGCTGCTGAAAACTCGGGTCCTCAGGGTCTATCGGGCCACTGCTGCACGACGGTGCCATGACGTATGAAGCCCGCTTCGAATCCACGTCGTCCTCGCCTTCTGCAGTGGATGGAATCCCAAAGCTGGACACATCATCCTCGTCATCATCGTCTCGCTTCTGATGGACAAAAGCTTTAGCGTTGAGCTCGTCAACGTGTGCAGTCGCTTCGTCATCTAACTTCTCCATCAAGTGCTGAACGTGAAAAGCACCAGAACTCTTCGGAGTGGCTGGACCCGTCGATGGTCCTCCACTACGTGCCACAGCACGTGCCCCACCACTCAGGTGTGATGACGAAGACGGATGTTGGAATGGAGGTGTGCTTGCGCGGAGGTAGTTGATGCTGGATGGTGTGTAAAGGAGTTCCTGTTCTCGAAAAGCGCGTGCCGATGAGGCAACGGTGGGCCGGTGGTGCTGAGATCTTGCATCGAGCAAAAACGAGACCTGTGACTCCACAAGTGGTGCTACTGTCTGCCAGGTGGCACCTTGGCGAAGACCAGCGTGGCTCATCGTCCACTCCAACGTGCGTTTGCTGATCGCTATGAACTCGTCTCTTGTGACAATGTTCTTGTCGTAATATGGCTGTAGGATTGTTTTCACCAATGCCAAATTGGACGCGCGTTGATGGCGCAGCCTCGCGTCGATTGAATGCGCTGAGGATGAAGACATCTGCATATGTTTCTTTCTTTTTTGTGTGTGTGAAAGTAGAAGTATCGTGCTAGTTGCTGCTTCTCATGTGATTGCCGCCAGCTGTGAAGTCTACTCAGAGATAAATTGTGAGAGAGAGCTAGCATCAACCTGTAATGAAATCAGAGAACCAAGAACTGAAAGTGAGAAAAAAGGTGTAATTCTTCTTTTGGGGGCAGCACATAAAAATGAAAAGACCCGAAGAACGCAGATGGGTCAATGTTAAAGAGTGGGTAAGGGAGGAACAGGGGACAACACAAACAAGAAGCAGAGCAGACTTTGTACGTGGAAAAGTTTGCCGCGTCCTCTCTATTAGTTACTGATGACAAGTGGCCGCCTCCACACTTGGTCGCCTCATGCACAGCAGCATATGATGGCAGAACGGCGATGAAGTAAGGTTCTCTTCTTTTTTTTGAGGGGCACCCATCCACATTATTTCGCTCTTTGCTTCGTTTTCATTTTGTTTCTTTTCTTTCCATGATGTCTTGCTTTCTTTGTGTATTGTTCGCAACTCGCGTGATGCTGCCGCCAGGGCGAAAGATTCAAACCTCCTACACGTGTATGTACAACATTCTAATTGCTGCATTTGGGTTTAGCGAATGAGTGGCATTGCGTGCATTCACCTACGGAAGCAGGTCGCTAATATTCCTCCTGCGAACGCTCTGGGGAAATACAACGTTAAAGCGCTGGACCTCGCCCTCAATGTGGGATCGGCTAATAGGGGATTCAGAATACGTCGCCATGCCCGGCTTACCAAAAGTTCTCGGGTGCTTGCCGGTCTTTCCAGTGAAAATGCAGATGCCCTCGATTGCGAGAAGGTTTGCGTGCCCGCAGAATGGGGCGCATGGGGCTTTGAATGCATTTCTGGAACTAAGGGGCACTCGTTCAAAAGGAGGGTAGCACGTGGGAAGTCCAGGTGGTGTCGGGCTGCGCTTACACGCCTCCATCGGCAATGCTGTGTGCACCACTTTTCCAATTGCCCCATTCCATGTGAGCAGCGATGTTTTTCCGTAGCTCTGCGTTAAGTTCACCGATGCGGGCACAAAGCGGTAGTGCTTGCACAGGCCCTCTTGATACTTGGTGGGGTAGTTGCGAATGATGGTCATTTCCTGATACGCCGCAAAGTTAGTTGGCAGCGCGAATAAATTGTAATTGATAGAGGGGTTGGTTCGGTAAAGAGAGAACATGAAGTCGAATATCCTCATGTCTAATGCGTGGGTAAGCGCACCTGCCTCCACACCGAGCTTGAAGAGCGGTTGAACAAACCGCGAGTAGAATCGATATTGGTGCTTCTCACCTGGCTGTCTCTCCTCCCACATGTCCGTGGCGGAGCCCATCGTGGTACTAAAATGTTGCAACCAGTGATTCACGACGTTCCAATGACCGAACAAGACTGGATCTCCTGTCCAACCAAAGTCTAATCCTAAGGTCACACGAGTGTGGAAGACAACAGTGTACTTGGTGATGTTGATGTCATTGATGTAACCAAAATGTGTTGGGACAAAGCCACGGTCCCGTACGATGGTGAACGGGTAGTCTGACGCCACGAGGCGATATTGAATGACATCAGCGTCGGGAACAGCATCTTCTGTGCCCGAAGCAGATGCAGTCTTGGCTGCTTGGTGTGGAGTCCTGTCGTGAGGGTGGTAGCCCATAAGTGAGCCCTGCACGTGAAGCTTCTGATCTTCCGGAAAGAACGGAATAAGGTGGATGGGAAGTAGAGGGAAGGAGTCTGGGCGGAACACGAACACAATCTCCACCGGATAATTGTGCTGCAAGTCAGACAAAAGAGACATGCGAGCAAGCTCCTTCATGAACGAGCCTCTGCAGTGCAGGCATTCGTTCTTTTTCGTGAGGCCAGTCGGCACTGCCAGCATCGTGGCCGCAAATGGAGTGATACCCATGTAGTTGATGAATAATTTTGCTCTCGCCGCTGCAAGGCGCTCTTGCGCATTTACAATATGGGCCACCTCCGGGGAGTAGTCCTTCACGCCGACATCGTTGGTGATAATGTGAATTCTCTCTGGACGCATGGTGTCGAGGTATCGGCGTCGGATTTGGCGGACGGTGCTGCTGAGATTTCTCAAGGCGCCAAAGATACAGACGTGGAACCCACGAATTTTGTCATGCTCATCAATCATGGTATCTCGGGTGGGGCGCTTTCCTGTTTGGAGGGCAGCGTCTTCGCGACGAGCAGCGAAGATAATGGGGTAGCGCATGCGCACGCGCTGAAAGTAGACACTGCCGTGCTTTGGCGACCTCTCCAGTGACTCTTGAGGGAAATCCTTTGCAGACAGTAGATCACCTGCATCAGGGCTTGGAGTGACTGGGGGATAGAAAATCGTTTCGTTCAACTCGTTGTGATCTGTCTCGTTAGGAATAGTGCGATAATCCACTGGAGAAGGGGACCCATCCGCCGTTGGCCAGGGAATCCAATGCAAGTCTGAAATCGCTTCTGCGTCGACGGAGTTCAATCTGCCAACGTTCGACGCCTCCGTGAAGAGTTTTTTTGCGTTTTTGAGCAAGAGCCTGCGAGGTACATGAGGTGCTTTCCACGCGGACTTGAGGACCTCTGCTCCAACAGTGAGTGCATATGACGCATTTTGAGGCGATAAGGAAATGAGTGTGGAGGGGAGAACTGGCTCCTTTGCTGCTTGAGACATGGAGACATACAATTTCCGCCGCTGCTCTGTCAACATCGGGAGTTGTTCGTTGCGGCCGGGCGGGAACCCTCGTTCAATATCCATTGTCCAGTCATTAAAGTCACTCGTCCTCAGTCCACACCAAGGGGCAGTGGTGAGGAGCACGTGGTGGCACGTAGAGATAATGTGAAATCCCTTCCCTTTCACATCATCATCCGATACGCCCTCTCCTGGCCTTAGGAAGTGACGACTATGCACAGCAAACACCGGCAAGAAAGTTGTTTGGAACCAGATGTTCCAACGTTCATCAGCCAAGCTATCCTTCACACATCCTAAGTACTGGTATGCACACTCCCCTGCAGGAATGTGGACTTGCTGCTCAGAGCATCGAGCACTGCCGTCTGGGTCGCACGGCGTCAATTTCGGTGGTGGCAGTGAAGAGAGGTTCTTCATCTGCCCCACACACGGAGAGATGAGCGTCCCGTCAGGGTGAGCAAGACCTCGAAAGTATTGCAAAGTCCGAACACATTGAAACCATTCTGCCAGCGCCGTTGTCGCTCGTTGGAGTGCCCACGGTATTTTATGCACACCGTACGCACGATCGACCGCTCGGACCTGATGGACGCCTGGGGGGAGGTAGTCGATGTTCAGCCCTGACCTCCCATCCATCGGAATTGTTCCTAGAGGCTTCACCTCGTGGCCACCCACGTACAACGTTTGGATTGGGTCTTCTACAGGCAGAGGAATTAGGGGGTCAACAATAATTTTTCCAGGAATCGGTTGATCCTCGTTATCTCCTACAGCTGACGATGATGATGACGATGATGGCGGTTGGTTGGTAAATTTGCTACGATTGCCCACGCGAATGCTGCTCTCTTCCATCTCGGAGTGGCCACGTGAAATGTTGGTGCTCTCAGGCATCCAAAGTACGACATTGATGACAATCAGCACTGATGCGCAGCCCAAGATCCATGCCTTGCTTACCATCGAGGTGCTTCTTGTGTTGCTGTGTATGATGTGTGGTGTGAAAGAATGTATGCAACCTAATGAAGCACGTTACGCGCCTCACTAAACAGACAACAAAAATAGCGAAGGACTTGTAACACCAGCTTACCACAAGAGCACTTATTATTTTATCGCTTTCCATGTGTTGAAAAGAAGAGTTCTGGTGCAGTAGTTGGTGTTGCGAATAAAATAAAGCACTCGACCAAGTTGAGCGGCAACAAAGAACAGTGTGTGTAATGCGCGAGAGCTTTCTCTGTTTACTTTGCACTCTCTCCGAAAGAGTATCGAATGGGTGTGTGACGTAGTCACGACCACATTCGGTCGAGGTAGAAGTTCCGCAATGGCCCGAGTAGATGTGGGAGAAAGCAAAATATCGTGTGTAGCTGTGGGTGTACTGAATAATGCGTGAAGAGTGCGTGTGGGGGTCTGAGTGTGAGGCCACAATAAACATTTTGTATTTCTATTTTTTGAGCGACACTTCATTGATTGGTGCATTTTGGTGATGAATATGACGAATGGTGCAACGATTGGCACTGATATCAAGTCGAAGGACGCCAATGACTCCTTCTGGTCCCTCCATGTCAACATGGGAGCGCCGTGAGAAGAGGGAACGATGAGGGTCGACGTCAGGGGCCTCCCCGTTCCGAAGATGGTGAAGTGTGGATGGAGTTGGTGGGGCCGTCGTCGGTGTCGACTTGCGTCGCTGTTCAAATAGTTCGAGGCACTGGGCATCCGCCTCAAGGTCCTCGCCACCCTCACACTCTGCGCTGGTGGGGGAAGCATATTTCCCTCTCCAGTAGAATGTTTCCATCGAGTTGCCCGCCCCAATGCAGCGCAGTGAGTGGCCAGACTTGGGGCAAATATCCTCCGCCGCCTGGAAGGCGTGCTCATGACCACTTAGGTAGACATCTGCTCTCCCCTCGTGCAGCACGTCCAGGAGTCCCATGCCAGGGAGTACCGTAAAGGGGTCTGCCATCGTCGTGTATTCATTTCCACGCAAACATCGAGCCTCATTTTGATGCCCCACGCCATGCGTGAAGAGCGGATGATGACCTGCAACAATTTTCCACTGCGCTGTGGACTGTGACAACGCCTGACGAAGCCACTCCTTCTGACGAGGCCACATGACTGTGAGAACTGTTGGATGACGGTTACGCACCGAGAACTGAGCGCCACAGGTGTCGATTAAGAACAAGTCCACTGTTGGTAGGGCGTGTTGTTGCTGTTGCTGCGTGACGACGGTTGTGGTACTGATGGGGAATGAGTGAACTGCCCATGGAACACGTTCAGGGCAATGCGCAGGACATTTCTTTGGAGTAGCTGTTTGAAGTTGCAACGGAGGAGGTCGACGAGTCCCTCTACTTGTGGGTCTAGGCAAGGGGGGAGGAGGTGGTGGGGGAATTGCTGTTGTGGTGCTCCGAGGACTCTCTGCGCTTGACGTTGTTGAAGGGGACACACTCCTTGTGCCGCAGGTGCAGAAAGCGGAGTCGCTATCGTCGGGCATTGGGACCACGGAACCCATGCACCACTTTCCATCAGGATTACGCTTCGCGTCACTGGACAAGTCCAATTGGGCCTGAATGCCGTTGGTGGAATAATAGTCGTGGTTGCCAGGAACAACAAGCCATGGCACTGACGACGGGTCTTGCGTGAACAAGGTCCTCCAACAACCGATGCGTTGATCCCTCGTGCTCGAGATACCGTCAGGATAAAAGTTGTCTCCCAGTGCAATAGCACATTGGAGTGATCTGCACTGCTGCCCTCCACATGTTGACGCGGTCTGTATTCGCTCCGCGAGGCCTTGCAAGCTGTCATAGCAATCCCAGCCCCAGTCCCCAAACGCAACAAACGAGATACTGTCCGCATGGGGCGCTGACATTGTTAGGTTGTCCTCGGTGCTGTTTGCGTCATCGTGGTGGAGCGCTTCTGACGAGCATGCAGAGCAAGCACTTCCAAGGCCAGACGACATTCGCTCAATGTAAAATGGTACTCCAGTTGCGGAATCCAAAGTCCTCGCTTCCACGGCTATCTCGCTTTCGTTTCCTTCTATTTTCCTGTGAACACGAAAGCAACGGAGTTTTCACCAGACAGAGTCAAGTCAATTTTAATAATTGTGTTCTTCAAAAGAAACTGAATTGGTTGTAACAGTACAGGTTGTGTAATCTCCACGAGCGCATCTAAGCCCTTGTAATTCTTCAATTTGTGTGATTTGCGCCAATTCAGAAATGAATGTGTTGTGGGTTGTATTGTAGCAGTAGTAGGTGTAAAGAGAGGGGTAAATGGTGTAGGGCGTCGTCTCTGTGCCACTATGTAGTCATCATACAAAAAAGGAAATGGAGTGTGTAAAAGGAGGGTACGTTTTTTGTTTTGAGCGCGACGTAGAATAGGTCTGTGTGTGTGTGAGGTCGCACCTGCACGATGTCTTTTCAGATTTATTCTGTGAAGTGTTCCATCGAACGTAGTTGTCGCCTTTGCAAGAGGGGGGCGACGTCAACAGAAAAAAATTGTGGTTCACAGTGCGGACAGCGAAAAATGGGCGCTAGCATCGAAGGTGCACACGCAGACGAAATAACAAATCAAGTGATGCAAAAAAGGAAGTGAAAAGTCGAAAGAAAGAGGGAGTGTGTTGCACTGTGTGGTTTTTTTGTGGATCGACGTCGAAAGGCTTTGTAGTGATGAATCGCCTCAATGCTCCCTTTGCGGTACAGGTGGCAATGGAGGAAGAGGGTCAACATGCCTTCTGCTAGCGGAATGCAACTGTAGCGGCGTGGTTAACCAGCGGTGTGTGTTTTACCACGTCGAGTCGGTGTCAAACAGCCCAAGCTTGAAAGCACCAGGCTGGTCGTTCGAATTTACTGAAGATGTTGTCGTGTTCATGCTGGAGTTATGCAGAGTTTGCCCCGGCACCACTGCTGGGTCAACGTATGAGTCGAGGGGGCGAAACGTCCGCTGAGGTGTTGACTGGAGACTTTGAGGGCGTTGGGAATAGTGTTGACCAAAAGGAGTGGACGCCGACGAGGAGGGAGGTCCTCCATGCTGATGATGTTGTTGTTGGAGAACCGCAGCTGCGCTGCTGCCCGCGCTTTCTCCTCCCATGAGACCAAACATACAACTTTGCACTTTGACGTTCGGTTGACCATTGCTCATGGTTGCCCCTGCTGGTGACTCCCCGCTGCCACTAACGATCGGCTCGAAAATCGCGTCCTTGGGGTGCTGGTCGTGGATGGCGCTTTTGGCGTAGCTTGCTCTTGTTAATGACAGAGGGCCTATCTCATCGATTGTGAAGGCGGTCGACAGCTCGCCTCCGATAAGAAAGTGGAATGCGTTGTTGGACGTCATCGAGGCATTACGGAAGTAGTCAATCACCGCCTTTGCGCTCGACGGCTGTGCATACTCAACAAACCCAAAACAGCCTCTGTTTTGTTGCGAACTTCCGCCACCTGTGCTCCCCGCACCACCACGAAGTGCTGGCGGGGTTTTCTCTTTGTACATGCGTACCTTGTTAAACTCACCGAAATGCGCAACGAGGCGGTTTTTTTTTTAAACAGCCTCTGTTTTGTTGCGAACTTCCGCCACCTGTGCCCCCCGCACCGCCACGAAGCGCTGGCGGAGTTTTCTCTTTGTACATGCGTACCTTGTTGAACTCACCAAAATGCGCAACGAGGCGACGAATCTTTGCGTCGGTTAGGCCTCCAGGAAGCTTCGTGAGGTACACAGTGCACGCAAGGAGATCTTTCTGCAGGGTTGTCTCAAACGTGAAGCTAGTTGATGATGCCTGTTGCTGCTGTTGAGCAGGGGTCACAAGGCGTTGAGGGGGTTGCCAAATGCCTGGAGTGTTCACTGAGTACCCACCCGTGCCGCTCCCCACACTATCCGTGGAAAGATCACCTGCCGCCACTTCGCTGGAGGGGCTAGTGGTGCCTGGTCGTAAGAGACTGGGGTGTACCTTGGAAGGGGAGTACCCAACAGCGCCTGACGCATGCGACGACGATGGGGTGGGAGGCGGCGTTCGCCTTTGCTGCTGAAGTCCCTCCCCGTGTCCTCCTCGCGGAGTTGTGACACGATTGGCGAGTGAGCTCCTAGAAACATCAGTCGATCCAGTGACATCGTGGTGGTCTCTTGAGAACGTAAAGCCCCCAAGGAAGGCTTGAAATAATTCCTCAGACGAATCCGGTGCTCTCGATGGATTGCGTGAAGCCCAGCTAGATGTCATGGCAGAGAGTGCATCTATCAAATGGCTGGTTGCCTCATGCTGCGTCGCTTTTGGATCTGTAGGATCAGACCCGGCGTTGGCGTATTCCTGTGCAGCGAAAAATGCAGCATGGTTCGTCGTCAACAACTTTGACGCCATTTCAAAAGGAGCTCCACCAATAAATCCCAGATCGAAGAGGTACCCAATCAAGACGCCCGCTGCGACTCGACAAGTCTTTTCGGCTGTTGAGTCGAAGAAAAGCTGGAGCATGGTTTGGCTTAAGAATATCTTGAAGGAAGCAAACAACTGCTGTGTGGCAGGCGATGATCGGTTGGCAGACGCAATCACTAGCGACGCTGAGGGCGGGGGCAGCGTTGCGGTGAAGTGGTGCACAGCGTCGTGCTCGGCTTCCATGATGACAGATAAGTATTGCAGTGCACGTGCTAGTGGCGCGATCAAGACAGTACTGTGGGAGCCCATGTTTTGAAGATGATGCCGAATTGCAGTGACAGTTTCGTCAACGAGCGTTTTCGTCGACTGCTGTCGGCACAATATTCGGAGAAGAATCGTGGCAATGTCATCCGAGCCAAGACCCCTGCGGCTTATGACGGACACGAACACGCTGAGTAAGCTGGCGTTGCTCATCTCCGGGGTCACATCAGGGATACCGTCGTGATACTGCTGCGGAATTGCGGACGCCGCTGAAGAGGATGAGGAAGACGACGCCTGACCACCACCCCCACCTCCGTGTGATGAACCGTTGCTCTCAGCAGTAATGCTGCTCGTGTTCACAGAATTCGCCACGGACGAAGGCTGAGAGGAGGGAGGAGCACCCCCGCCGATAGGCCTGCCGAATCGATCCCTCCCTGAAGACTGCTGGGCAGTAGTTGTAGTATGCTGTTGCGTCACTAAATTCCCTACGTTGTTGCTCCCCCCAAATGAGCGAGCCGATGATGGTGGTGGCACATAACTCGCAACCAGTGGGAACGATTGGCCATGAGGGACAAAGTCATTCATCTTTTCTGCCGCAATCTTCGCCATGTCTGCTGATGAAAACATCACGACTCCCACACCTCGCTTGGCGCCTGCCGGCAAACTTCCAGGAGCACCACCTATATTGCCGCTCCCCATAACGGCGGCATCCGTTGCGCCCATAGGGTAGAAAATGTCCCACAACTGTTTGTGGCTTGTCCTTGGCTCTAGATTAAGGACAGCAATCAAGTGTGGGTGCTGATGTGCGAATTGTTGAATCCACTCCAATGACATGGCGTCGTGTTGCGTTGTTGTGTTGTTGTTGTTGTTGCTGTTGTTCCCACTGCCACCGCCAAACTGTGGGGTACTCATGGAAGGAGGCACCTGCTGATGAAACGGCGGGTGGGAAGGGTGTGAGTAGCCTCCTGTTGGGCGAGCAGCACCTGATTGTGAGGTTGTTGCTCCTCCTGCTGCTGGCGACGACGAAATGAGGGAAGGATGGAGGTTGTGGTGGGCTGCACTGCCGCCGCCATGAGGAGGCGGCCACGTGGCCAGTTGTGCGTTGTAGTTGTGGTGGTCATTGTAAGGCGAAAACATGACGCCCTGAGGTGCAGCAACATTACTGTTGTGGTGCGGCGGTGTTTGTTGCCTTGTGAGAAATGGAGTTGCGGTGGCATTGAGGCCATTTCTCTGGAAGCCCCCACCTCCTCCGTTAACGGCAGTTCGTGGTGTCCCTCTTTGCGTGGCGGCAGGCGGTGTCCGCGTCCCGGCGTCATCCATGTACGAGTGCAGCGCATCGCCGAAATCTGGCGATTGGCCACCACCCGCGGTGACTCTGAAGGCACCTATTGCCCTTGAGGACACTTCGCTATCTTCTTGTGCTTGGAGATTTCCCACTTCCCTGGCTGCTTGCAGCAAACTTGACAACATGTCAAATTCGTCTGTCGGTGCTGGGTCTCGGTCCATGAGCTAAATCACGAAAAAAAAATAAGGGCCACGAAGGGAGATACTGGTCGAAGCTTATTTTCCTCTAAGAAAAATGGATACCAAATCAAGTGATGCGGTTCCAAAATGAGTTCCACTGTGGTCTAGTCTAAAAATCCTTGCGAGCAAGGGTTATCACTGTTCTGTGTTGTTGGGCAGCCTTTTTTTCTGAAGAAGGGTTGTTACACAACAAAAGGCGTCTCGTGCGTATCTATGCACTCTTCCACCCTTTTTGAGCAGTGTTGTAAATAAAACAAAGAATTTCAATTTTTTTTGAAAAACTCACCTCAGTTATGAATACAGATTATTAGATACTGGGGTTATTTTTTCATGTTTGTTTGTTTATTGTCCCACTCTCACACAAATGCCACTGGTAGGACACCACATCATCGCAATCACACAACTTTCACTTGGAAAGGGGGAACACAGCGAAAGAGAGGATAGTATGACACCATTCAAGAAGCAATAGAAACGAAAGAAAAAAAAGAGACAGAAGCATTCGTGGGCCAATCGAGCTCGCATTTTCACACACATACATACACACAACAAGAAATACAACGCTTCCCACATCACTCACACACGCAAGCATTTGAACTTTTTTCGTGGGGCTCACGCACACACGCGAGCACTGCGTCCCTCTTGTTTGTTTGTGGGAGGTTTGCGTCTCTTTGCTTCTTGCTTTCTGCGCAGTTGCTCCTCTCCCTTGGGTTTTTTTGTTGTGAATGGAACTGGTTCCCACAACAACGTTGGAAGGAGAGCAAATCATATGCGATGAGGAAATATTTGTGTCACAAACCTCTGTTCTGTATGCATCGCGATCAGTGAAGACTGCTGCTCAAAGCGTGTTCGGATGTGCGCATTACTGCGAGACGTGCGTCAAACACACCGAAGGACAGCCTTGATAAGTCATCCTGTGTTCCACCTCTTTTGTATGCAGTCTACACGATTTTGGATTTTTGTTTGTTTGTTAAGAGTCGCACACGCGTCGTGTTCAAATAAAAAGTGTCGCTCGAGTTTGCGCTTTCAACGCCGGTGAATGGTGATTTCACCGTACGAGTGGCACGTCGCGTTTTCACCCCATACCCATCCGTCTCCGGTACAGTCGCCTGAGTCGCTGCCAGAAGAACCACCCTCCTCACACATTCCAGTTGCCTTGCAGTAACCACAATTGATCGTGGCGATGCAGCTGTGGCAATATCCGTTATCGAAGTTGCACATTGACCGTGGCGCTGCCGAGCACTGAAAATTAGTCCACGACCAGTACGGAAGGGAGCAGCCGTCGAAGCTACTCGTCGCGTTGCCGCTTTGGCACTCGTTCGACTCGCTGCACCACCCACAACCCGCAAGTTGCGTGCATGATGAGCAATTGGTTGCATTCGTGCAGGTTGACACTTGAGGCGCTTGAGAGGATGAACCTGATGGGGAAACGGAGCAGTTACGCAAGAGCCACACGTAGCTATCATTTCAGCAACCCTCAAAGCTGTTGGTGGAGTTACCAGCTTCGCAGGTGTTGCTCTCCCCGCACCAACCACAACCTCCTTCAACAGTGCAGGTGGAGCATGAGGACCATTGTGCACAGGATTCTTGGGCCTGTGCGATGTAAACGACGGATAGGAGAACGAAGATGATAGGCGTTGCTTGCAGACAAGACATCCGCTGAGCGGGGTGTGTATGGTGTGGTACCTCGCAAGAAGAAGAGAATTGAGAGTGACATTAAAAGAGAGTTTTCTGCAGTTTGATGAGAACGTCATCAAAGTATTACAAAAACTGAAATTCCTTCAAAGAATAGCGACATCAACATCAATACAAATGACATGTCCAAGAAGAAAAACGAAGTAAGGCGCAACAACAACAACAGCACGCACACGCGTGAGACATCGACAAGACACCACTACGCTTTTGATCGTTGCAAGATGACTGCAATTTAATGAACTTGAGTGGAGTTGCACTGGCTGTTGTACCAGACCCAGTTCGTTCCGCTGCAGTCACCGCTGTTGCTGCCAGTTCCGGTGCCAGTCTCGCAGAGGTTGGTGCTCACACAGTAGCCGCAGCCAATCTGCTCGGTGCAACCAACGCAGTCGTTCTCATAGTCACCGCATACGCTCATGGGAGCGGGTGTGTTGTTGGGGACGGGGGTGGGGGTGACAGTGCATTGGCTGTTGAACCATGCCCAGTTGGGGGCAACGCAGCCGCCGCTGCTGCTGCCGCTGCCAGATCCGGCCTCGCACACATGCGTCGAGAGGCAGTAGCCGCAGCTTGCCTGGGCAGTGCACGCATCACAGAAGCCACTGTACTGGCTGCAGGAACTCGCTGGGGCAGGGGTAGCGGCGCACTGGTTATTTGTCCATGACCAGTACGGTGAGACGCATCCTTGGAAGCTGCCAGTGGAGTTACCCTGCTCACATTGGTTGTTGGAGGAGCACCAGCCACAGCCGCCAAGCTGAGTGCAACTGAGGCAGGAGGACGCGGAGCTACAAGTAGACGGGGCGGGTGTCGCAGGACACGATGGTGCGCTCCAAACCCAGTACGGGGCAACACAACCAGCAAAGCTTCCGGTCTGGTTCCCGGACTCGCACGTGCCACTGTAGGTGCACCAGCCGCAGCCACCAAGCCCCGCACAATAGTCGCACGCTGAAGCCTCTGAGCAGTTATTCTGCGCAGCAGCAGCAGCGACGAGCAGCAGAACAACGACCGACACTTTGATGAGAACGTTCATGTTGTTTAGTTCTTCATCATGTATGAAGGAAGAGAAGTCAAACATCAAATTCAAAGTATTTGAGAGAATTATTCATTGCATCGATGCAATTAACTTCCCAGTAACCCCATTTCAGATGTGTTGTGTGTTGATTTTTTTTTTCCTCTTGGATGGCCAAGTGCGATGCCGTGCTTCGGGCAAGATCCGTTCGCTGTCAAGACATGATCATGATGAATAATGGCAGGTACAAAAAAAAAAGTCGTCTTCAGTTTGAGTTTCTTTTGTTCGATTATCTCCTTTGTTGTTTCTTTAGACGCACCCACAACACAGTCAGTGTTGGGTGTCTCTCTACCTCAATTCTTGTGCGTTTGGGTGGTGTTGCTGCACTGGCTGTTGAACCAAATCCAGTTTGGTCCGCTGCAATCACCGTTGCTGCTGCTGGTAGAAGTGCCAGGCTCACAAATGTTCGAGCCCGTGCAGAAGCCACAGCCAGCCTGGTTGGTGCATCCAACGCAATCGTTGGTGTACTGACTGCAGATGGTCGCTGGGGGAGGTGTCGGAGTGTTTCCGGGAACTGGGGTAAGGTTCGGGACAGGTGTGTTGTTGGGGACGGGGGTGTTGCCTGGAACTGGGGTCGGCGACCCGGTGCATTGGTTGTTCGTCCACGCCCAGTGCGGAAGCACGCAGTTGTTATTGCTGCTGCCGCTTGGAGTTCCCGCCTCGCAGACGCGAGTAGTCAAGCAGTACCCACAGATTCCTTGCGATGTGCACAGTGCACAGTTATCGTTGTAAGCACCGCAGGTGTTGGGGGGAGAGGTGGGCACTGGGCCTGGTGCTGGTGTAACAGGAGGTGCAGGTGTTGCGCCGCATTGCGAAATGGTCCAAGACCAGTAGGGCGTGACGCATCCCACAAAACTGCCAGTGGAGTTGCCGGCCTCGCATTTACTGGTAAAACTGCACCAGCCGCAGCCCCCGAGCTCGGTGCAGGAAGTGCAGGAGGTAGCCACAGCGCAATTCGCAGTTGGGGGAGGCGTTACCATGCATTGGCTGTTGGTCCACGACCAGTAAGGAGCGACGCAGCCTTGGAAGCTGGCAGAAGCATTGCCAGATTGACATTGGTTTGAAAAGGAGCACCAGCCGCAACCCCCAAGCTGTGTGCAGGAGAGGCAGGTGGTTGCTGGGGCGCAGTTGGCAGTGGGTGCAGGAGTAGCGGGGCACGACTGCTGAGTCCAGTGCCAGTACGGCGCGGTACATCCGGTAAAGCTACCTGTTTGGTTGCCAGATTGGCACGTGTTGCTGTAGGTGCACCAGCCACATTGAGACACCCCTGTGCATTCGGTGCAACTTGTCGCGGTCGAGCAATCGTCCTGGGCAACGACTGCCATGATCAGGAGGGTGGCGCTCAAGCAGCAGGCGCTGACAACGTTCATGATTCGCAATAGTTTCTCGTTGATGCAAATAGGGGGCGATTGGGGATCATTGTTACAGACGTAACGAAAAGTTAATGAAAGCACCTCGCAAAACGTTTGATGAAAGAAACAGTGATGAAACCGTGGGGAGTCAATCGAGAGGAGGAGGTAGCACCGACGACAAAAATGCTCCATTTGCACAAGCAGAGGAAACTTCTGGCCGCCTTTTTTTTCATGGCGCATTTTATCGACGCGTTTTTGAGAGAAATTTTTTTGTGCGTCGAAATGATTCGTTTATTGATTCGTTTATCCAACGCATGCGTCAGGTTAAGCGTCGTCGCGTCTGTTAGCACTGAGAGCTATTCCACAGCCATTGGGAGCACTCACCAGATGAACTACCGCTTGCAGTGCTGGGTTCGCAGTACGATGAGGACACACAATATCCGCACCCACCCATAGTCGTGCAGCTAAGGCAATCGTTGCTCGCATCCCCACAAGCGCTTGGGAAAGCAGACGATGAGGAGTCACACTGCGAGGTTGACCAGGCCCAGTCAAAACCACTGCAGCCGTCGTCGGACATGGAGGAGTTACCCGGTTCACAAAGTGCGGTCGCGAAGCAATAACCGCAGCCACCTTGAGTGGTACATGACTCACAGTCACTGGAGCCGCACACACTCGCCGGAGGTGCGGGGGTGCCGCATTGGCTGTTCGTCCACGACCAGTACGGAGCAGCGCAACCAGAAGAACTTTCAGTAGCGTTCCCTTCTTCGCATGTGTTGGTGTAGCTGCACCAGCCGCATTGATAAAGTCCGGTGCATTCTGTACAGCCTTGTGCGGTCGAGCAACCATCCGGTTGGGCGGCAACAACAACAAGCACAAGGGAAGCGATGCAGATGCTGAGGATGCTCATTATTTCCCGAATGGTATGTAAACTTGATCTTTTCGCACATACGCACGTTGGTCCAACACAATCGAAAGGTTCCAAGAGTGGGGTGGAATGTCATCGAGCACTGCAAAGAGAAATAAATTGATCTTTTGTGATCTTTGTATGCGCGTATTTAAAGGCGTGGTACGAATGATTGCAGGGAACAATGCATCAGGAAGCGTTTGTTGTTTGCACTCAATACCAAAAAAATATGTTCTGCTCAAAAGAGCAAGAGCAATCAATCTGGTTCTCGAGAACAAAACTCGTTACAAAAAAAATGACATCAACACGAAAAAGATCTTCCAACGTAGGGTTCCGCAACAAGCATCACGCACACGCGTCTCGTCGACAGGGACACCACTACTCTTTCAAGATCGCT
>CYKH01000205.1:0-13599 GCA_001460835.1 Bodo saltans | reverse complement strand
CATGGGTAGCCAGTGGCAGTGATGGCAACACTCTGGACCACAAAGATGCTGTTGTAGAACTGCGAGGAAGAAATACTGAATGGCAGCGAAGACGAAATTGACCCTTGCGTGATAACAAATTGCGATGAAAAGAACGTGGCCTGCACAGTGATGGACGTTCCCACCACACTTGTGCTGCTCAACCAAATTGCTGACAACTTCGGAAAGACGCCCTTAAAATTCGGTGCAGATGATATCGTGCAGCCAGTGATAAGGATGAACATCGGGACAGTGCCGGCAATGCCTCCCACGTCATCTGCGCCTTGAAATAAACATTGGGATGCGGGTTGAAACGTACACTGCTGGAACGTGATCCGCACCGTTGCACTGCTCAGTCGCACAAGCGCGGCCACATCCACCAGAACAGACCCTTGGAAGGTGACAGAGGTGTACACGATGTTTGTGCACGACTTGAATTCAACGCCAAACGTCGTTGACGATGCCGTCACAGTAGTCGAGGACAACGTACAGACAACTCCCATCGCTGGATGCACGACGCATAGAGAGCTTAATAGAAGCACTGCAGCAAGAATCCAGCAAGATTGACGCTCACCACTTACCGAGGAGGAGGGTAGTCGCGATTGCATTTGCAGCAAAATGTGTTCGAATCGGTGGGAGAGAAGTCAAAGGTGCGCTACAACGTCGTCATACTCACATGTTGTTTGATTTCCATTCTAAGAGTGAAGAAAAAAGAATTCTAAGAGCAGGAAGGGAAAGAGAAACTCCAAACCGTGTTTATGCGCGCCAGCTGGGCCTTTCGCTGTTTTTTTTTTTTAAAGAAAACATTGACCGTGCTGCGAGAGTATTAAGTGATGATGCAGAAAGTATCGAAGCGGAGAAAACCAAGAAAACAAATGGGCAGGGTGTAGACGTGGACGCACAAGCGTTGTTTGCAGGGTGTGCGATAAGCAAAAGAAAATACAGTAGGTCACAAAAATTAACTCGTACATACACTCAAACGCACATCCTCTCTCTCTTCTCCGGTACGCATTATGTGAGAAGAATGTGAAGTTACAAAAACAGACCTCTCCTCTGCATCATTCGTGAAAGAGAAAGGTACGGGTCACAAAACCCTCTTGATTGAGAAGGAAGGAAGAAAGAGAATCCTCGAAACGAGGATTGATTTCTCAGGAGGCATGGAGAGGGTCACGCAAGGAAGCAAATCCTAAGCAATCGGCATCGTTTCAATCAGCACTCACACTCAGAGTAACAAGCGAAATCAATCACAAGTGTATCAATCACAAGTGTAACAAGAAAAGTAATCTGAATCACCGTTGGGGCATCGAATAAACGATGTCACATCACAAATAGGTGGTCGTTGCAGAACGCATTCCGGAGGGGGGTCAAAAGGAAATTTTGATCAAGAAATAAACCACAATTAATGTGGTGACTCGTCTTCTACTTTGAAAAAAAAAAAAAAAAAGTAGGTCGGGGCAATGACTCTTTTTGGTGTTGTATCCTCCTCAGCTGCTGCCAAGTGGAACCAAAACACTTTACTCTTGCTATCGGTGAAAAAGGCACCGTGCTTGGGAAATAGGAGCTGAGAAGCAGAGAGACACAAAATAGGACACAATGGCGTATATGGAGGGCACTGATATTTTGTTTTGTTTTCATTACCATTAGAGGCTGTGCTTCTTTTGATGCGACGAGAACAAAGAAATTTTCTTCCAAAGGTACCACGGTTTCAAACCCAAGAGTGTGCTCGGATTCCAGCCTCCCGAAGTCGTCGGAACGTCTGTAACGAGTCCACCGCGGTGCGGTTGGAAGTGCGGCTCACACCCCACACCTGCGTCATCCACGCCATCACCACGTGGTCCTCGTAGAACAGCTCATCGATGCGCGACGACACATCACGGTCTTCCAGGATGGTGTTGATCAGCTGCTGCTCGATCTCAAGCGCATCAAAGTCGATCTTCATTGTCACCACGTCCCCGTGGTCAACTTTTTCCAGAAGATGGTTCAGCGGGTTTCGCCACGAGCCACGCGCCACGGACAGAGGGTAGTTGTACCAATGGTAGTGAGGGTGCAGTTTTGGGGGGAGCTGGTTCCACCCTTCTCTCTGTTCTCTCCCACAGGAAGCTCTCCGTGAAGGGAGCGCACATACAGTCCCCCAACCCAAAGAACCAATGTTGTGATGAATCATCCCCCCCTTGGCCGTGGTACGTGTTGGCTCCGACGTCGAATAAAAAGGAACGCTTCGACTTTTGACGCCAACGGGTTCCGAGGTTGTGCAGAGCCCATTTATCCACCAGAATGTAACTCTTATTCAGACGATTTGTGTATTTCAAGTAGTCCGAGGTGATAAAGTTGAGTGGGTGTCGAAGAATCCCAAATAGCGGCTCGATGTAGGACGTGTGCTGCGACCCAAGCGCAGGGGCATTGACGAGCAAGTTGTTGGGGTCACACGGTGCACCTAGGCACGCAAATTCGTAGATGAATCTTGAGAAAAGCGTTGCGTTGAGTTGAATATCAGCATAATCAAGGCAAGTCGTGTCATGAGTGTTGTTGTTCAACTTGTGATGCATCGATCGTGCATCTGCAACGTAGCGCCTGCACTGATCGTTGACTTCCTTCACCGTAAAGTTGTAGGGCTGGTGAGGAGTCGTCAGACCACGGCTCTGCTCCACCACACTCAGTGCAGCGTCACGGTATTTGGCCACTAGTGGGCTCCAGTCCGCTGTTCGTGCAAATGGAACCACATCGTGCGCCCAACGCACTTCAAGGTCACTGGGGATGTACGTCACGAACTTCCATCCAAAGTGCCCTGTGAGGTTTCCGTGACGACTGTCTGGGCCTCCAAAGTAGCCGCGGCGGCTGAAGTTTTTGTTCACCAATGGTGCCTCCTCGTCGTGCTCCTCGATGAGATTCTCAACTTGGCACGTGAGGTACACAATCACGGTAAGCAAGAAGAAGCTCCACAGGCCTTGCACAATGCGACGATGACGGGTTTTATGATCTTCTGCATGATATTGTGAAGGAGCTGAAGTTGGTAGAAGGTCTTCGGCAATTTGAATGGACGACATTTTTTTTATTTCCAAAGCCGACAAGTATTGTCACAACCTGTCAAGAAAAGTAGAATGAAACATAAAACGAAACGACGAACCAAACCACACAAGTGGAAATGGAATGGAGCAGCACGAGGTTTACCAAAATGAGATGCAGCAAATGTAATGACCCCTTCGCAAGTGGCGCACAAACAAACTTCTTCTTGGATCTTTGGTTGCAAGAAGTCTACTCTTGCTTGCTCACCATCTTCTTGATGCTGTAAGTCCCAAGTCCTAACTTCTTATCCGTCACGTTTGAGCGGAGCAGCAATAAACGCTGCATCAGTCGAGTGCTGAAGGAGTTCAGTGAAAATTGCTCTTGGCACCGTGCCTTCGCCGCAGCTCCAATCCGCCGAACGAGTGTCCCATTGACATCATGGGCAACCATCGACATCACCTCTGCAAACGCTGCTGGTTGTGGGGGACGAAGGAATCCGTACCGGTCAGTGTTCGTGACGCTCTCCATTGGCCCGCCATCGTTGACGGCTAACACGACCTTGCCAAACGCCATTGCTTCGATGGGAACAATGCCGAAATGTTCGCCGCTAGGTGTATACACGATGCACTGCGCGCGAGACAGCAACAAATGTTTGGTAGAGCTCTCAATCGATCGAAGGAAGACGCAGTGCTTCTCAATGCCTAGGGTGTTTGACAACGTCACAAGCTCAGTGTAGTGGTCCACGTTCTCCGCAAGGCGCGGATCATAACCACCAGCAACGACAAGGAGGAGGTCGTCCGCGGAAACCAGTGCGTCCGTTGTAGCAGTAGTTGCGGTACTCTTGAGGCGTCCAATAAGAGTGGCAAACGCTTCCAACGCAAGTGCGATGTTCTTCTTCCGCTCATATCTATTCAAACTGACGAAGCAGCAACGGTGCTTAAGGAATAACCTTGACAACTCGGCATCGTCAAGATTCTCGAAAGGGTTGACAGACACGGCCTCCCCGTGACGCGGAGGAAGAGGTTTTGCAGTTGCCGACGCAATGTTAATGGGAGGGTAAAAGATATCCTCCTCGGAATGGATCTTTGAAGCGAGAGAAGGAAACGTATCTACCGTCACGCCACGACTAAACTTTGAGTTGCAGACAATGGAATCTGAAAAACGCATTGTGAAGGCTTCGATGGCATCAAACACGTTACGATACGTTCGATGCAGAAGAGATCGTTGGCGGTTCTTGGCGCGTGAGGGGTCACACAGCTGATCTGGAAAATGACAATAAAAAAGGACCGCTGACGAGGGGCAGAGGAGTTTGAGGACAGGCACCGCAGCCGAGACTTGGTCCACAATAAAAACATCTGTTCTTGGCGACTGAATGCACGTCACAACAGCCGCGAAGATCATGCGCATCGTGGCGCACAACACCAAACCCCGATGTGCAATGTGCCGAGGGATCCACGACCCGTGCACCACTACCTTAATCGTCCCATCCCGAGTCTCTTGAAATGCTCGCTGAGGTTCGTGGTGGTTGGTCACCATCGTGCATCGGATCTTCTTGTGGACCTCCTGTTGGGATTGCAATCCCACCACCGCATCTACCACCAAGCGTTCTGCACCTCCAAGACCAAGGTCTGGATGCAAGAAGACAACATCCATCATCGCCTCTCCCGACAGCTTCCTCCCCGCTAGTCGCTTCATACGCATGAGAGCGTAGTGCAGGAATCGCTGGATCAACACGCCGGCGACGACAACGGCAAGAGCGACTAAAAGGGGGAACATTGATGTTGTGTATTTTGGTGAGAGGCGCCCTCCCTTAACTGTTCTAATTTCAACAACAAAAGTTCAAGCAGTAACATAAGAGCCATTCCCAAGTGAAAGTTTCGCAATAAAAAGCAGGGGAAATGTTGCAAGTTGTTGGGGGAGAGCAAAAATACGCGACAATTTCGCAAAATGGAAAATGTGGTAACTGTGGTCGGGTGTGTCGAGGCAGCTGTTCTGAAAAGAAGACGAACGAGAAACGAGTTAGTTTCTTTTTTGCCTTCGGAAAACCATATGCTTCTTGTTTGTTTGTTTTTTTTGTTTGAGGACATTTTTTTTTTTTTACAACATGATTCCTCTTGTGGGTGAACGCCCTCACCAACTGGGGGAAAGAAAGGAGTATCAAATAGCGTTTGCATATCTTCCCCCCTCCGTAGCCTAGCTTTCTACTTCAGTCTTCAGCCGTATGCTCTCTGTTCGGAGCTTTGCCACAGATTTGATACCAATGCACCCGTTGCACTTGTAGCCGTGGCGCCGCACCTCCCCGGGAAGATCGAAGCGGCCACATACGACACACAAGTGCGGGATAAATGTGTCATTCGCAAAGTTTGCGGCACTGCTGCCACCCACCTGACCAAATCGTGCAGCTTCGCTCACCGATGAGCTCACATGATGCAGCGTAGTGTTGTGACCAAGTGGACTGCCCTCTGGGCTGCTACCGATGCTAGTCCCTATCACTGCAAGACTGGCGCCAAGGGCACGACGGAAGGACACCGGCACTAAGTACTGCGCAGGGATGGAGAACGCGTAGTCATACCGCCGACCTGAGCGTGTGTTCTTGGTGGAGGGAAAGCGCATCATGACGAGGTCTTTACCCGTGAAGCGCACTACCTCGCCGTCTAGCTTGCCATCACACACCATCTCCATGTTCGTGCACCAGTACGCGTCCGTAAGGTGCTTGCGGAGTGTTGAGCCGCTTGCCAGCACGCGGAACTTCTCCCCTGGCATGATGACAATGGTAGGAAGAGACGAAGCGATTTCCATTTATTGATGACACTGATATTCCTGTTGAAGCACGATGTTTTTTGGCTGTTGTTTCTTTTTCTTTTCTGAGAGTTGTGTGTCTCTCGAATTGTGATGTCCGCTTCTCAACAATTTTTGATGTGCACTGCAGTGAACGGTTTCTTTCACTATGTGCGTTTGGTTAATTTTTTTGCGAGGTTTTTTTTTGGGATTTAAACCCCCCTGATGTGACGAAAAATAAAATAGCAAACAGAACACACATCACACTTCCGAGTGCGCGGTGATCATAGCATTGCAGACGTATTGAATAGGAGCAAGAGTTGTGAGCACAGCAAAAAGCACTTTGGTACGAGATGACTCTCAATTCTTTTTTTTTCGTTGGTTTGTTTTTTTGTTGTTGGCGCATTCTCTCTCCTACAATTACACACGCATCTCTCTATCTCAATTTTCAAATTACTAAACAAACCCTGATGTCTTCAAGTGCTGAACGAGGGCATCACTGAAATCGAAGGGTTTCAGCAGTTCAATGGTTGTGGCCCAGAAGTAAGGGTGCTTCGCTAATAATCCGCTGTGTTCAGAAACTTGAACTGTTGCAGTAAGCACATAGATCAGATTCTTGACGTTTTCTTGGATTGCTTCTCGTAGCATACCTGCATCATCGTGTTGCTGCTTTTTCGATGCGTGATGCTGTAGGTTGATGGTAGTGGCAGTGAACATCGCGTACAAAGTTCCAAGGAGTTTCTTCCACAGAAGCTCCAAGTCACTCACAGGAGCACCTGATGGCGACTGCTGAGGCACTGCTTGCACTAAAATGTACAAGTAGTGAAGGAACACCTTCGGGAGCAAAGAAATGGCGCGGCACTGAACCTCCTCACTTGTGCGCAGGGAGTTGGTGCCACTGGCAACGATGGTGCTCGTCTCTGGGTTGTGAGAGTGGTGTCGACTGGCACCAGGCCCAGCCAGAGGACCAAACATCGTCGACATCAGAACACTGGGCGATAACAAGGACAAGGCCGTGGATGCCACCGCACTAGCAGTAGAGCGAGATGGGGTGGTGCTGCTCGCATCGGCTGATGGTGATGAGGTGTGGGAGGACTCTAGGGTCGTCACGCATAATTGCTCCGTCAGTGGAAAGATCAGCTGATAGAAGAGTTCCAGCACTGCAGGAAGCGGCAGGCATAACAAGTCTGAGTCCAACACACACCGCTGCAGACATAGTAGCGCATCGCTGGCTACACGTGGTTGGCGTGCAGAGATCACCAAAGTCACGAACCCGCTGAGGATGAACATCCAAGCAGCGTACCACGGTGAGGACGACGACAAGGAACCCGACACCCCACCAGTTGGGCTAGAGGAGGATGGGGTACTAGCAACACTGTGCTGCTGCTCCCATGGCTTCCCTGTTCGGCACAGTCCCACGAGTCTTTTGTACACGACTACCAGTCCCTCTGGAATCGACTCCTCCAAGACACGTAAGTCCAGGAGGTCCTTGGTGCTGCGGAGAGGGGTCTGAACGGAGACATACGGTGTGGCGTCAAAGCTGTTGATGGACATCCAGTCCTGCGGAATTTCTTGCGATACGATGGCAGGGGCAAGTGCGTGACCGATAAGTGCATGAGCAAGCCGTTGGGAATTCGCAATCACGTCATACGCGCCGAATTTTGTGATGGATAGCAGTACGGCGACCATGCGAGCGCGCACTTCGGCAAAAGGAGCCATGACACCAACCACGTGAATCACATACAAAAATTGATTCCACGCATCTGCGGAAGAGAAGGTCAGAACACCCTCTGCCTCACTGCGCTCCACAACACACATGTACAGCGCAACTGACATCGGCTGGGCGACAACAGATGTGAAGATTCCGGGAGGTAGCTCCACCATGATCGCTAACAACTGCAGCATGGTGGCGTGGTGCCGGGGGTGCTTGGAGAGCATGCACACCATTCGAAGGACTGCGTCTGTCATACGTGCAGCACTGCCCTTCCAATGCTCCATCGTTGTGACGGCACGAGTTGCGGTGGCACTTGTGGTGGCCGTCTGCGAATCTGTTGCGCGGCCCGCTGAGGCTAACGACTGCGAGGATTGGGCAGCCTGATGCGACGCCTCGAGTGCGGCCTCGTATTTACTGTAGACATGTTCCAGTTGCTGGCGAATATGATCAAAGACAATCGTCTCGACCAGCGGCATACGACGGTGGTCACGCAGCACCACTTCCAAAGTGAAGTGCAGTGCGTAAGATGCCGCATAGCCTTCTACAGGGCTGTCACCCACGGTGCACGCACTATGGCACAACGCCTCGACAAGAGCAACAAAAGAGTGATCTGGCATGCCTGCCGCGGTGTCAAGGACTATTTGAATCATTGGAAATGTATGGGCGATGCGGTGCAGTGTCGCGGTGTCTTCCACTTCACGCTCTTTGCGCTTGGACTCGTTCTGGCTGCTAGAAGAAAACCATCCACCGAACCATGACCCATTCGCCTCTGCTTGCTGCCATTGAAGGCGCGCACTTTGGGGGCCGATAATTCCAGGGTTGCACAGCAGCACGTGGCTGATACCGTCCACTGCCTCTGTCTGATCCGAAATTGCCTCAGAGTATGTACGATTCCCGATACTGGACGACAAGTCCACAGAATCTGCCGACGCAACAGACGCATCAAGAGCTGCTGGCGTGGAGGGGCCACCAGCCGACGTGTTGGGCAGGCCCCAGTTCCGTGAGAAAAGACCCATCAGGAACGCTTGATGAAGGAATGTGGCGACATCTCTCCATGCATCTTGGATCGCGCTAGGGTGCGCAAAGATCAGCCGGAATAGTTCTTGAATCGCAATGAGAGTAGAGGGACTTCTTCCTAGCATTTGAAGGTTCGAATATCCATTTTGAAGCGATAGTGGAACTTGACGAAGGAGGGACAACACTGCGTGGTCCACGGCCTCGGGGACTTGGAAAGTACTCCCGAGGTCACACAAAGTACGCAGGCCACGAACAGCACAATCAAACACCGCGAAGTCTTTTCCGTACCGTTTCTTCAAGTAGGCGTGCAGCTCAGAGGCGTCTGATATCGGGCTCTTGCCGTCGAGAGTAAATTGCGCACTGCACCCTTCAAACACGGACATCAAGCCCATCAAGACGGGCCGCCAAAGTGTGCGGAACACAAAAGGATCAAAAGGCTTCAAATCCGGTGCGCTATTTCCCCGCATTCCTACCACTAACAAAGAATCGTGTGCTTGCTGCTTCGCCTCGGCCATCTCCATCTTCCATACGGAATCGTATGCATGACCCTCACGGACCATATCGATCATAATAATCTGTTCGCCGCGGACAGCCTCGAACACGACGTCGAGGTACGCGTCTGGGACGTTTTGGCCATTGTCGATTCCTCGGTTCATGCTGCGGAACCCTTCCACAGTGAGGTTCTTTTCTAACTTCCCACTGTGCAAGTCGGTGTTCAACATGATGATCGAAAAGCTCAGAATAAATGCGGCATCTTCGCTACGGAAGGGGTTGATTTCTGGGGCCGAGTTTTTGTTACAAGCGTACCAGTGTTCTGCAAAAGCTTGCATGACGCGGTCAATTTTTTGTGCCTCGCCTGGAAGGCGCATCTGAAACACCATTTCACGGATGCTAGTCAACAGCTCCTTGTTCTCGAATTGAAAGCCGTTGAGGAAGCCGCGAAGCTGCCGCTCAAACCAACGAACCGTGCCTGGCTTCTTATGGTCGTCCACGCGTGCAGCCTCCCACGTCTGTGTTGCCTCGGTATCTGCAGCATCGGGCTTGACTGGTTCCTTGCCAAGCTCACCGAGGAACTCACCGAGTACATTCTTGTCTAACACGGACCTGTGCTCAAACAAGAATTCTCCCACCTCCCACCCCGTTAAGGTGGCGGGGGTGGGATGGGCATCGATAAAAGACCGAACACCCTCTTTCAGTGGCTCACGGCCGAACTTCTCCACGAACGACATGATGTTGCGCTTGTGTTGAAGTTTCGCTTGAATGGCGGCGTGAATAGCGTCGGAGCCTCGGGTTGTCCCCTCACCGTCAGCTGCGCGTTCTGCCAAAGACATAAGTAGTCCCATCAGCGAATCGAACGCCAAAATGTTAATTTGGTTGATGCGCAGTGAACTTGACGCGACGGCGGCCGATGTCGAGGCGTTGCCTGTTGCAGGGATCACGCCAGTGGGCGAGGACCCGGATGGACTTGCACTGGAGGATCGAGATGGTGAGGCTGAATGATGCGCGATGCTTGGAAATGACGCCGCTGTGCCTCCACGTTGGTTGTGAAAACAATTCCTCGCTAAGAAGTGTGCAAGCTGCTCTAATAGCGGAGGGTAATGCAACGAGAGATCGTAGTGTACAAAGCAGAAGGTGCCGAAGCTGTGGTGACTGCAGAACTCCAACAGGCTCTCAATGAGCATCTCATGCATCTCACGCGTCTCAATCTCGTCCAGCGACAACGGCGATCCGGAGCTAGCGAACGAGGCATTGTTTGCCGGGCCGGTGAGCGGCGTGCGGCCTGTCCCTGTGCGCGGCCCATCCAGTGTTGCGAGCATTGGGGTCAAATGGATTCCTTTGATGATCGAAAGGGCCTGGGGGACGACAGTCACGGAAGCAAACTGTACGACCAAGTGAGCAGTCCGAAGAAGTTGCGAGAGGACGATGATGTTGTCGGTACGAGTTCCAATGCTAAGCAGCGAACGGCACAGATCATTACGCACAAACCGCAGCAGCGGAAGGCATGCCGGTAGCCTAAGTGCGTCCTTCAAGATAAACAACGCCGTGTGCGCGAGGCACAAGCCCTGCAGCTGTACAGCAGCAACAGACACAGCGGCACTCTGTTGGCTGCTGGGTAGTGACACCCTACACATAATCAGTTTGCAAATGTACTGAATAATGGATGCCCCACTACGAATATGAGATGACCCCTCATCTCTCTCGGTAGGGGACCCGATCCGTTTATGGCTAGGTGGTGGTGGAGTTGCAGCAAGAAGGTCTCCGGAGGACGCTGCGTACACTTGCGTGCCCTCCAAGCCTCCCCCGGACTCAGCGCACTCCTCTACAATTCTGTAGAAGGCGGCGGTCACGATGTCATTCATCGCTTGTTCCGCCGTCCTGCGGAGGAGCTCACTCGGGTCTCCATGAGTAGACACTGCGTACGCCCTCTCAAGCATTCCAATGATGTGGCCTTCTTCCAAATCCTGTGCGGCGGGGTGCCGTGCACAACCTACGTACACTTGGAGAATGCGTGCCAAGACAGCCTCGTGTGATTGTGCATCCGCGATCTCAGATCGAGAATTGCTTGCACAGTCAGACAACCGGATCAACGACGCTTTCGTCAAGAAGCTACACTTGAGGTCAAGAAACGTGACAAACGCGGCGAGCGCGACACCAGTGATGGGCTCTGTCGTCTCTTCCGAGAGCGCCACTTCACAAAACGGCTTCAGAATGTCCTCCTCGGGCAGCTGTTCCATCTGGGGAGAGAACAACGACTCACGCAAGTTCTTTACCAAGACCATCAGGTGATGCTGGGGCTCCATTGCAGCTTGAACAAAACGTAGTTTGGAGCTAAACTTTGTGTTGGAGCGCAGGGCTAGCATCAAGTTGTGCAATTGAGCAAGAACAATTTGGCGATCACGTTCCCACTGTTGCTTCGCGTCTAGCCCAAGAATGTCTTCTGTCCTAGATCGATGCATGAGTGTGTGTGAGATCCTGCAATGTATGTCCTGGGATGCTTCCCCTGTCTGTTGATATTTCCTTTTTTAAAGGTTGCTTAAAGAGTTGTTGTTTTCCTGTTATCGCGATACTACTCAAACTCTTAGGAAATAGCTTTAGGAAGTAGCGACTTGTGTAATTCGAGGAAGCATCACAATGAAAATCAGCAAACAAACAAAATCTTCAAATCTCTTTTGGCAACTGATATTCAAATCTGCTCGTTTCCCGTGATATCATGTGAGATATTTTCGCTCAATATGCGTGCTACACGTGTGTGGCTCCTCAGCAAAGCAACTTCAATAGGTGTCTTCCCACTGCAGTCTTTGGCGTCTATGCTACAACGTGACCTTCGCTCGCTGCGTCTATGCTACAACGTGACCTTCGCTCGCTGCGTAGTGCAGCCATCATTTGTCGTGGCTGCAACATCAGCGCCACATGACACAAGAGCATCCACAACTTTGACAAATCCATGCAATGCGGCACGACTTAACGGCGTAACTCCGTCACAATCCTTCGAATTCACGTCACATCCGTGCCGACTAAGCATCTGCATCGTGTCAACATGCCCCTCAATCACGGCAAACTGCACAACATTCTTGCCGTTTCCGAGGACACCATTGACGTCGGCACCAAAACTGATAAGTGCTTCGACGACATCAACGTGACCACGCGCTGCAGCAAGGAACAAAGGCGTTGTCCCATTCTCGTCCATTGCGTGGATGTTGCAGTGGTGCTGCAAAAGTGTCTTAACAACTGCCAAGTGGTTTTCCTTTGCCGCAGCGTGCAGCGCAGTGGTGCCGCTACTGCGCAAGACATCCACATCAGCGCCTCGGCCGATGAGAGCGTCAACTATTTCGACGTGACCATGCAACGCAGCAAGAAACAGAGGCGCTGCTCCATCGTCGTCCTTCGCCTCGATGTTACAGTTGTGCCGCAGTAGTGCATTCGTAACTGCTAAGTGGTTTTCCATCGCGGCACAATGCAGTGCAGTGGTGCCATCGCCACAAACAATATTCACATCAGCGGCAAAGTTAATGAGGGCCTCGACAATATTCGCGTGGCCATACGACGCAGCAAGAAACAGGGGCGTTGCCCCTTTCTCATCTTTCGGGTCGATGCTGCAGCTGTGCTGCAGAAGTGCCTTGACAACTGCCAAGTTGTTTTCCCTCATGGCCGCCGCATGCAATGCAGTGGTGCCGTCAAAGAGAACCATATCCACTACAGCGCCACGGCCGATGAGGGCGTCAACTATTTCTACATGACCTTGCGACGCAGCAACAAACAAAGGCGTTGTTCCATCCACGTCAGTCGCGTCGATGTCGCAGCTGTGCTGCAGAAGTTTCATAACAACTTGCAGGTGATTTTCCCCTGCCGCGACATGCAGTGCAGTTATCCCGTCATGAAGCTCAGCATCCACATTAGCGCCGAAGCCGATGAGGCCTTCGACCATTTCTGCGTGACCACGCAACGCAGCAAAAAACAAAGGTGTCGCTCCATTCCCGTCCTTCGGTTCTGTTTTGTGTCTGTGCAGCATGAGCGCCTTGACAACTGACCAGTGGTTTTCTCGCGCCGCAATGTGTAGTGCTGTGGTGCTGTCGCGAAACACAGCATCCGCATCAGCGCCAAGGCTGATGAGCGCTTCGACAACCTCCACGTGACCACGATTCGCAGCAAGGTACAGAGGCACTTTGTCAACTTTCTCTTTCGCGTCGATGTTAATGTGCATGAGTACTTTGACAACTGCCGAGTGATTTCGTTGGGCCGAAACCCCTTCCAGCCCACAGCATGTTTGGCAGCGCCAAAGTTGATCAGGGCACCGACGACCTCCGCGTGACCTCTCATCGCAGCAGCGAGCAGAGGCGGGCCCTTTCTTGTCCCTCGGGTCAATGTTGCGGATGTGGGGCTTGAGAGCTTTCACGACTGTCAAACGGTTTTCTCGGGCCGCGGCGTGCAGCGCTGTGGCACCGTCCTCACGCACAGCATCCACATCAGCGCCAACGCCGATGAGAGCTTCGACCATTGCTGCATGACCACGCAGCGCTGCATGGAACAGAGGTGTTGCCCCGTTCGTCCTGGCTTTGCGCCATTAGCGC
>CYKH01000204.1:0-29198 GCA_001460835.1 Bodo saltans | reverse complement strand
CGTTGGTCGCGTCGAGACTCACGATTGCTTTTCCATCCTTCTACGCACTGCGAAGTTCATGAATTGTTTTCTCGCATCCGCCATCATCGAGCGCCCTCTGCTCTGAAAAGCAACATTTCTCAAAATTTGAGGTTGTTGTTGGCGTTGCTGCGCCCTTCGGTAAAAGTCAGAAGGGTGATGCTCCGTCCGAAGTTCGCAGTCGATAATTTTCCGCACATGGAGAGAACTCTCTAACTTTTTTGTTTTGTTTTGTTTTGGTTTGCCATTTCCGCGAAAGAGAACAAATGAAAAGAAAGGACGTCAGAGCAATATTGGGAAACAGAATCGTGGCTATCTCGTTCCCTTCTCATTCTTGGTATCTGAATTGGCGGTGCCAAGAATGGCGTTTGGAAGTCTTTTTTTTTTTCTGAGACACTTTTTTCAGACTACCAACCCTCTCGCTTGTGTTGCGCTGCAACGCGAATGAATGCCGCAATGGCTTCTTCTTCGGTGTACTCAGTGTGGTTGCTCAGGTCGATACGGGCATTGGCCTCGGGGTCGGTGATCTGAGCCCTGATGCTGACCAAGAGGGATTCAACATCAAACGTCGGGTTCCAGCCTTCGTCCGTCAAAAGCTGAGTACAAATGCTGCCACCGACGGTTACGCGACCTGTGCGAAACGCAAAACGAGGTTTGACAATGCGAATAAACGGAGGGCGGAAAGGATACTCGGTGGGGAACTTCATGGCAAGAATGATCGACTGTGGTCCGCCAGAGGCTCGCAGCGCCTCAAAATCACGCCGAAGCGGGGTTCCCTCTTCGAACCCAAAGAACTCAACGTGCCATAGCGATAGGTTACGCCCAAGTGGGGCAGCGCTCCAGCCATCATGAGCGACGTCACGTAGAGTCACCAAATCACGAAGGATTCGCTCAACCGCAGCTCCAGCGAGGCTGCTGATGTCAAACGCACTTGCTGCATCGCGCATTTGCTGCTGCACAACGCACTGCGCTCGCGATGCCGCATCATCGTGGTACTCGACCTCATCATCATAGTCGCACGTATCACCTTCGTCACCTTTCGTGAGTGCTGAGCCAATTTGATCAAGTCGCTCCCCTAAGCTGTTTGCCGGAATGCCACGCACTTGATCCAGCAACCAGAGGGAAGGTGGAAACTCAATGTCAAAGGGTGGCGACGCATTAAGATGGATTGCATGCTCCCCGTCGGGAGTAACAGTCACCCACCCTGGCCGAGGGGGCTTCAGATCATCATCAGCAAAGAGGCCAGCGAAGTTTCGCTCCCCATCGCTCAGCCATGCCTCAACAATTTCACTTGCCATTGATATTCTAAAGACTTAAATAGTTCTGATAGAGAACAGGATGTGTCAGTGAAAACGGGATTAAGACAAAAAGAGGTGGAACATTCCTAAGTGGGTGCTGTACTTTTGATGTGCACAGTGGTCGAAGGAATGCGCGCGTTAGACCTGCTCCATCTCGACCAACACACCTCCACAGTCCTTGGGGTGTAAGAAAATGACAGGCTTGTTGTGAGCGCCAATCTTGGGCTTGTCACCGATAGTGCGGATGTTGGCAGCCTTACACTTCGCAATAGACTCCTCAATGTTTTCGACCTCGATGCAAATGTGGTGCATGCCACCTCCTGGATTCTTGTCCAAAAATCCCTGGATCGGTGATTTCTCTCCGAAAGGGTGGAGCAATTCGAGCTTCGTGTTCGGGAGCTCGACGAACACCGTCGTAACACCATGATCAGGGAGGTCAACGGCATCACTGACTTTTGCGTTGAAAAGGTTTTTGTACATCGCGGCAGCCTCCAAAATCGGCTTGCTCTTTGGGACCGCAATCGCAACGTGATTCAGTCGCCCAAAAGGCAACGGGTTCGCAAAGCGACACAGGCGGCTTGCACGAATCATGGATATTGTCTTCTCGTCCAGGAAAAAGAGAAAAATGTTGGAAGCAACGAAGGAAAAACGGAGAGCCTATTTTTCTATCAGGCGGCTTTCGAAGTTTTGATATGTTCAATTATTGTTGAGTTTCATGTTCCCAGGAGTTTTTTGACTTTTGACTTTTGAGAGGGGGGCGCAGGTTTTTTGTCTTCTGTGTTTTTTGTTGTTAGTCCTTGTAAGACTCGATGCCAACACATGAGCATATGAGATTACGATCTCCGTAAGCGCCATCAATGCGAGAAACGGTAGGCCAGTACTTCTCGAGCACTGTGTGCGATGAAGGATATGCGGCGAGCTGGCGGGTGTACGGCCGCGTCCAGTCAGCGGCGGTGACAACGCGAGCAGTGTGCGGCGCGTTCTTTAGAACGTTGTTCTCTGTTGGCTGCTCTCCACGCTCAATTTGTGCAATTTCTTCACGAATAGAAATGAGAGCATCAGCAATTCGGTCGAGCTCATACTTCGACTCAGATTCCGTTGGCTCGATCATGAGGGTGCCGGCAACTGGGAAGGACAACGTCGGTGCGTGGAGTCCGTAATCCATTAAGCGCTTGGCCACATCTTCAGCTTCAACATTGGCTGACTTCTTGAAGCCACGAACATCGATAATGAACTCGTGGGCAACACACCCCGTGTCGCCAACAAACAAGATTGGGTAGTGCTGCTCAAGGCGCTTGCGAAGGTAGTTTGCGTTGAGAATTGCGTACTCAGTGCAGCGCCGAAGGCCACTGGAGCCCAGCATCGTCATCAGCATGTAAGAGATCGACAAAATCGAGGCAGATCCGTAGGGAGCCTGTGAAACCTGACCGAACGACTGGGAACCGCCCACCTTGGGGCCTAACGCGGAGTTGGGAAGGAATGGGGCAAGGTGCTCACGTACAGCAATTGGGCCCATCCCAGGGCCGCCACCGCCATGTGGAATCGAGAACGTCTTGTGCATATTGATGTGACACACATCGCCACCAAAGAAGCCAGGGCCAGTGACGCCTACCATGGCATTCAAGTTTGCGCCATCGATGTACACTTGGCCGCCGTGCTCGTGAACCATTGTGGTACAGGTGACAATGTCGGAGTCAAACACACCGTAAGTGCTGGGGTATGTGATCATGACGCACGCAAGCTGCTTGGCGTGCTTCTTGCAGTTTTCTTCCAAATCCTTGACATCAATGCGACCATCTGGCAGACACTTGACAACAACAATCTTCATGCCCGCCAAGACGGCTGAGGCCGGATTCGTTCCGTGGGCTGACTGGGGGATGAGGCAAACGTCACGATGGCCTTCGCCCTTGGACGCGTGATACGCACGAATGACACGCAGCCCTGCGTACTCACCCTGCGCGCCGCTGTTTGGCTGGAGTGAAACCGCAGCAAAGCCTGTGACCTCCTTCAGCTTCTGCTCCAAATCGAGGCACATGGCGCTGTATCCCCGGCTGTGGTCGTCAGGGACCAACGGGTGAAGTCCATTCACCTCGGGCCAAGACATCGGAATCATCGTAGCTGCAGCGTTTAGCTTCATCGTGCATGACCCCAAGGGAATGGCACCGTGCGTGAGACCGTAGTCCTTACGAGAGAGCCGTTGAATGTACCTCATAAGCTCGTGTTCATTCTGGTACGACTTAAAAACACGCTGTTGCAGGAATGGAGACTTTCGTGCAACTTCAGTGGCAAAGCCAGCACGTTGGCGAGCAAGCGCCTCAAGATTCTTGTAGACGGGCTGCTGAAGCCCCGCTGCTTCAAGTAGGGATGTGACATGCGATTCCATCGTGGCTTCGTCGAGCGCAATTGTGACGCTGCCACCAGCCAAGTCGGCGGCGACGACAACACCACGCTCGGCGCAACGAGCAACGAACTCGCTCGGTGCAACGCTGTTGAGCTTCACAGTGACGGTGTCGAAGAATGACTTGCTGACTACTTCGTGGCCAGCCGACTCCATACCAATCGCAAGAGTCTTTGCCTTCAGGTGAACAGAGTTAGCAATCTCAACGAGACCGTCTTGGCCATGGTAAATGCCGTAAAACGCACTCATGTTGGCAAGAAGTGCCTGGGCAGTGCAGATATTGCTTGTCGCTCGGTCTCGCTTAATGTGCTGCTCGCGCGTCTGAAGCGCCATGCGAATAGCGATTTCGCCGTTGGCATCCTTACTAACACCAATCAAGCGGCCAGGGAGGGAGCGCTTGAGATCGTCACGAACAGCAAAGAAAGCTGCGTGTGGACCACCGTAGCCAAGAGGAATGCCGAAGCGCTGGGCACTGCCGAGCACAATATCAGCCCCCATCTCACCTGGTGGCTTCGTGACACACATAGCGAGGAGATCACCACCGCAGCAATTGAAGACTCCCTTTTGCTTTGCTTTGGCAAATAGGTCAGTGAAGTCGTGTACAGCACCAGTTGCATCTGGCGTTTGCACCAGAATACCGCTCAGGGAGGGATCTGCAAGGTCGACGCTGGCAACATCACCCACAACAACCTCGATGCCCAGTGGTGCAGCACGAGTTCGCAACATCTCAATGGTGCTTTGGAAGCAGGTGCTAGACACAAAGAACTTGGCACGTTTGCCTTTGTGAGCTTGGAATGCAGCGTACATAGCTTCGCTTGCAGCTGTTGCCTGATCAAGCAACGATGCGTTAGCAATCGGCATCTTGGTAATGTCGGTAATCATAGTTTGGTAATTCAACAACGACTCAAGTCGGCCTTGGGAAATCTCAGCTTGATACGGCGTGTAAGGAGTGTACCAGTTGGGATTTTCGAGAACGTTACGCTGGATGACTGGTGGTAAAATAGCATCATAGTAACCTTGTCCGATAAGGCTTTTATGCAGCTTGTTCTTCGACATCAAGTGGCGCAGGTGAGACAGGGCGTCTTTCTCGCTAAGAGCCTTGAACTCCTTCATTGGAGGGCGAACAATATTAGCGGGTATCGCCTTCGCAATGAACTCATCCAAGGTGGTTGCGCCAAGAGTCTTGAGCATTTCTGCAGTCTCGGCTTCATTTGGGCCAATGTGACGGTTAATGTAATCGTCGTGAGCAAAACGTGCCCCTGCAAACATCTGCAGTGGGCGAAGAGCAAAGCGTCGCATCATTGTTGAATCTAAGTCACAAAAGAACAATGCAATTGTAGCTAAAATAACAGTTCCTCACTACAAGTGTCATAAATCGCATGTTTTTGGACTTTTACACACACGTGTTCCATGGCTCGTAGGTTGCCAGACGCTGAAAAGTCAACGCCAAAAGGAAACGTCATGCGCACTGATGACGGTGACCATCACCTTGTGACAGTCCACGTGCTGAGCTGCCCACGCCGTGTGATGGCTAAGGGAATGGCCTTCTGTTGTCCGGGAAAAGGCTCGCCGGTGTTGACGGATGCACTACAGTCAAGACAATGAGCACTGCAAACATAAGCAGGACAGGTGTCACTGCGCCCCACCACATAAGTTCAAGGAAAGTGCGGCGCGAAAGTGGATTTTGACTGTCATCAGTGCCACCACCCATTGTTCCTGCAATACGATTGAGTTTTCGCTTCGTTTTCTATTGAAGAGATCAAAAAAGAAAAGCATTCGATTTGCCATCACTCACGAAACCAACGAAGAAGAAAAACAATCGGGCACTGAATCTACAGCGGGTATCGTTGAGGAAGAGGTTCGCAATAAAACCATCGGTGACGAAGGGCACCGGATGCAGTGAGTCGCTCCGAAGGGTTCAAGCACAACATTTTCTGAAGAAGATCAAGCGATTCTTCATCCGCATCAGGAAACATGTGAGGTAATCCGGTGCCAGTAACTGGTGAAAATATGATCTTACCCCAATCCGGTAGCGTCTCATGTTGAGGCCAGTTGGCGATAGTTGGTGTTCCGAGGATCCCAAAAATTCTCGATATTTGATCGATATCACCATCGCCGCTAAACAGGACGGAGTCTCCACACCCGGATAAGAGCTCCGCCATCACACAACCTGCACTCCAAATGTCAATAGAAGCATCATAGTGTCGACAACCGAACAACAGTTCTGGCGCACGGTACCACCGAGTAACGACTTCGTGTGTCATTGGTTGGTCTGACAGAACACGAGCCAGTCCAAAGTCAGAAAGTTTCACGCACCCGTCACTGTCAATAAGGCAGTTCGATGGTTTCACATCACGGTGAATCAAGCGCAGATCATGAAGATAGCAAAGGGCACGCAGCAATCCACGCATGATATCTTTCACGAACGCTAAGGGCGTTCTGGTGCCCCAATCAGAAGCGCGTAGAAGTCCTTGGAGATCAGTGGGGTAGCGGTCGCTCACGATCCAAATCGATGTCCCAGACACGACAACTTCGTGAACATTGGAAATATTTGGATGGTTGGTCCTCTCAGCAGCTAGAACTTCACGGGCGACATTGTGAGGAATTCCTTCATCAACGCGACCTACGACTATTTTCTTGACGGCCACCAGCCTTCCGTCTCGACGGTCAACCCCTTCGTACACGTGTCCGAAACATCCTTCACCAATTTTCTTCCCTAATTTGTATCGGTCCATTCTATCGAGGCATAAGAGGGCTACAAAAGATTTTGACAGACAAGCACATCAGACGAACTGCACGATTGTTAGGTGGTAATGTGATCAAAGATTTATGAAGGCTGAAATGACTTCGACTCAGGGATCCAAGACTTCAATTGTTTTGGCTGTGCGACCTCTTTTGCCGCAGCCTTGGCTAACTCAAGGAGTCCTCGGCGTCGTGGGGCGATTTTTGGAGGATCTTCAGCTGCAGCGATGTTCAGGGGCAGTGGCGAAGGTTCATGCATTTCTGGAGATGCTGCAACGATTGGATCTGCCGCTTGGACGTCGTCATCTTTTTCTGTATCTCTGAGACTAGAAAAGTCGATGGACTTGTCTTCGGCAATGTACGACGATATGGCCTGCTGAGGTTTAGGCAAGTGTTCAGCATCAAAAAATTTCTCTGGAGCGACAGTCAGTAAAGTATCCAATGTTTCTACTTCACGGGGTCGCTTTTGTCGGAGTGCTGCTGCAACGAAGACAGATTTGTGCGTCCGAGGGGCGCTGCTTTCGCCGTGGCTCGAATGGGCACCCTCGCTCGGAGAGGCAGCAATTGTTGGCAACAATGAAACAATTGTCCCCTTGGCCTCGTCAGCTGATCGTCGACGAAACGTTGGGAGAAGTTTTCTGTCTTTCTTAGTTCGAATCGACACGATTGGCTCACCATCAGAGTCGTTGCTGGAGTTGCTTGCCGAAACAAGCTCATCGTCGTCAACTTTCCCAGAAGTACTTCGACTCACACGGGACAAGAACGAGCGAAGATCCATTCAATTATCTACTTGAACAGCACAGCAACAAGGGCGGATGAATTGACCTGCACAAGAGCAACGGGGGGGAAAGAATAAAAACGAGTTGTTTGAGGTCACTACATTCAAATTATGATCGATCTCGCTCAGCACTTTTCACCAATGGTGATAGATCGTCCAGTCCCCATGGGGGCCTTCAGATTGTATTGACCAGGTCCAGGGCCATCAAACGAGCTTACGTTGAGGCGACTTTTTAAGGCAACCGTCGTCCCCTTTGCAGGAGTCGGATCATACGTTCCGGGACCGGGAAAGGCTTCTGTTAAATTCTTCCACCCACCTGATCCATGTCCTTCTCCAAAAGTGCACGCAATGCGAGGAGATATTTTGCCGTACGACGAGCGCGGAGAGTAGGTCCCTGGGCCAGGAGTTTCAACCAACTTTGTTCCTAGCTTTGGGCCCATCGACGTGGTGCGCGAGCTCAATTGAGAGCGCACTGGGCTAGTTTCAATCGGTGGAAGATCATCGCGATTGGGTGGTTTCACTGCAGGCCGCCAACTGATGGCGTTACCCTTCCATTCACTGCGCAACTCGTACGATCCTGGCCCGGGGACATCGAGAGCATGAGGTGCTGTACCTCTTGAGCGAACAAGTGGAGTTTGGGGAGATCGAATCGTCGAGAGAACTGTGTATGAGGGTCGATCCGACAACGTCGTGTTGAGCGACAACGAGTGACGCGACGGGGAAGTCATATCCGCTTCCTGTATCAAGTGACTAGGGAAGGAAAAATTATATCACACTATTGATGGCATGTTCTCAAAATAAAAATCAGCAAGTGCCGAAATTCAGGTAAAAGATCACGCGCGAGAAGTATGTCATGAAAGCACTCACCATCCTGAAGCATCCTCATGCTGATCGCTTCGCTCACTTCTCCAGAAGTCTTTGAGTGACCTCTCACTTGCTGTGTTGGTTGACTGTTGTGCCAACACTTCGGGGGTTGATAGCACGACGTTGCGGCACTGGGTCACAACAGAAGTTGCCGATGTGGAAGGGTCGATGACTTGATACTCACTAGTGAAACGCAGCTTTGCACGCAACGCGTCAAGTGCCTCAGGTGTCACACGACGAAACGGTGGATTCTCTAGCTTGAAATAGAATTCTGCGAGCCTCGCCGCCAGATCACCCATTGTTTCATGAGGCTCGAAAGTTACCATCATTGCATGTTGCTGCACTGGAGACACGAAAATGAGAATGCTGAGGACATTATCTGCATCGACTTTCTTTAGTCCGTCTTGGAGTGCCGATAAGAAGCTCAAGTTCCCTGTGCTTGCAATACAATGCGAACTAACAACCAGCGCACTTGCAATTCGGCTGGTAATATCAACTGGTCCATCGAAGTCATCTGAGTCCATTGAGGATTCAGACATGTTGTCTGTCGGTGGCACAACGTCGATTTCAACACTTTGCGGCTGCTCAGCAACTGCGCATGCTGCCTGGACGTGCTCCTTAACTATCGGGGGTTCGACAGAAACGGGCTCAGGAACGGGGCGAGGAGCTGCCGCTGGGCTCACAAGGCGCGCGTGACAAGAATCGCACACGCGTTGGGTTTCTGAGGGGTTGATAACTGCAATGATAAGCGCATGCGAAGAGCAAGGGTTGCAAAAAATGCCTCCACAGCTTCGGCAGTGGTGCCTTCTTACAAGGATGCCAAATGCTGAACTGCAGCCATCACATTTAGAAACTTCATCGTCCTTCTTCCACCTTCCTATTGAACGAAGCACAGCCATTGCGGCTGCGTTCGCGCACTTTTATTTTAAAAAAAAACAATTGTAACAAACTTTTTCACTCAAGCAGTTGCGTCATCAAAACAGTTCACTTGATCTTTTTTAAAAGAAACTACGATGTACATCGAAGACACTTCTACAGAGCTAGATGAAACTCTAGCGGAAGATCGCTAATAAACTGCTTTTCGTGGTTGTGCAAGTCCTCTAGTCGCGACCTGCAGGATTCGTTCTCCACGGCATGCCGCGGCCCGCTCGAAGGGATAGGCATTCTTGACGTCTCTATTGATGGAACCCATTGTTTCACGTGGTCTAGCCCGTTGGGGCGGTCGATTTCAAGTGCATCCTCATCATCGCTGTCACTCAATGCATCTCCGTGCTCTAACGCGTCGATACGCAGCGGAATCGCAGCCCTAACAATGTTGCGAGTCGATGGATCCGAATGAAACGCTCTCGTTGCAGCGAGGCGTCCAAATTGGAACGTTTGATGTCGCTCTTGAAATCCGCCACTGCTAAGTCTCTGGGGGAGTTGAGATTGAATTGTGTGCCTCCACGGTTCCGGTGTAACATAAGCAAACGGCATCGAAGGAAATGTTTCTAGCGTTACAAGTGGTTGGACGAAGTGTTCAATTTTCGGTACAGAGTACGCTTCGTTAGACTCTGGCGGGACTTCGTGAATACCAGCAAACAGAACTGGGACTGTAACTGGCAGATCTGCGTTGGCGTACGAGTGCTCGGAAAATTTCAGTTGCTTATAGGACTTATTCTTGAACACGAATGCTGTCTTGAGCTCCTTGGCGTGGTAAAGCTCCACAGTCGGCGCACTGAATGGAATGTTGAGCGATGGAGGAGCACCAACGGCAACGTCACTTGAGTACAATTGGGGCATCTCAATCAACGTCAGATGCGAGCGGCTTGACATCACCGCAGGATCTGCTTTCGCCTTCTTCGCGAGAATACTGAGACGAGTGTCACATCGATTCCTAAGCATCACGATCCGACAGAGCTGTTCAATGGCCGAAAACAAATTTGCTCGACCAGAAAGCCCGTTCGCAGCTGCTTCCACAAACGGAGGAGCAGCTTGCTCCTCCTCGCTGTAGAGTGGGTGAACTGTTGTCGGGATGATGACAACCTCCCCGAAATGTGGTACCTCATCACGCTGTCGATCATTTTCCCGTTCGTCTTGAAGAATGCGCGCAGCTGCTTGATTGCGTCGAGCGGTTACTTTCGACGATTCTGCAGGTGTTGGTAACTCTGACCCATGACTAACAAACCAACGCACAGATTTATTTTTCTGCTGATTGGCGTAAGCGGCGGCCTCCTCTACAAGATCTATTTCTGCCTGTGGGCGTACGTGTCTCCCCGAGGCATGACGTGGGTCCACGAACTTAGACATCCTACTGCTAATTAACAACGAAGAAAGGTGTGCAGTTACGCCAACACAAAATAATGAAACGGTCCTCAATTATTCAACAGAAGGGATCCTGAGAAATCTACAGTCTTAAGTCTACAGCGAACAACGTTGGCTCGCTAGCTTGCATCATATGCGCCACCGCACGGACGTCAAAGTCCGACTGAACCACCAACACTTCTTTGATGTGGTCACAAATGACATCAATTTCAATCATGTGTGGTGGAATTCCAGTGAGGTGAGCAACATGCTGAAGCAGCAGCCAGAAGCTAGGTGGAAAGTGACGGTCGAAAGGGATGTATCCGACGACTCCAACGCCGTGAACGCAAAGTTTGATTTGATTGCGAGATCGTGCACCTCCTCTTGACACCTCCGCAACTACCTGTGGTGAATGGACAGGTTGCGTTGGTGCCTCGAATCGCGAAAAGGGAGTCTCACTCGGCGGTGGCTCGTTTGACTCCAAAGCCTTTCCATCGATCCGCCAGACTGCAATTGTCTCATTCGGGTTCCATTCTGCACTTCCTCGCTGCCGGAGTGCGGTGGAACGCAGCATGTCAAAGTCTCTGGCGGTGACGATCATCTCTTTCGTGTCCGATCGAATAAAATGCAAATAGCTGGAGGAACCGAACGTTATCCCTAAATTTGATATTCGTGACAAAACTTCGAGCCGAAGGTCCACAAACGTCGTGAATCGTGCAAAGTCATCCATTGTCAACAGCTCGCGTTGCGTCTGTTTGACGGGGGGAATTGCTGTGCTAGTGGACTGCGACAACGCTGGTGGAGGTAATCTTGTCTCGTAATGACGCTCGATGGTGTTTGTGATAGGCGGTGGCGGGGCCCTTGTGGGGGAAGGGGCTGCAGGGGTCTGAGCAGCGACTGATGGTACGGCAATACGGTACGATCCTTCGTTGATTGATACCGAGTCAGTGATACGATCCGCTGCACGCTTCTCTGACGCTATGCGATCAGCTGATAATTTCTGCGCAGCAACGGCTGCCTCCTCGAGCGCTTTTGCTTTTCGAATCTCGAGAAGGCGCTGAACACCAGCGCCTCCATTAACGACTGCAATCATCGCATTGGGGTCGACCCTCGGAGCAACTGGCATTGGTGCCGACATCGATGGCGCCACTGGTGGCACAACAGTTGTTGAAACAACTGGCCCAGGGAATACCACAGCTCTAGCTGGTTCCTCTTGCCTCACAATATTTTGCGAAATCGTCTCGGCGGAGGGCTGCAATGGAGCAGGTTTTGGAATTGGTGCGTCGGAAAATCCGATAACAATAAAGTCCTGTGATGAGCGTGCCTGCATCAAAAAAAATTGCTCATCGATGATCACCCCACCAACTGTCGCAACCACTGCTCTGCCAGCATGCTCGCTGCACACCTTGTGCAATGCGGAAGAGGACTCAGCCATCACGACAACGCTCCGACCACCGCAGTTTAATACGAAATACATAGGAACCTGCAGACTATGCGTCGCTTTCAAAAAAAATAAGGAAGGAAATAATAACTCGAACCGCAAGTTTCAAGGAAATAAAAAACACCAATATTAAAAAATTGAGCAACTATGAAAAGGCCACCTGGGCTGCGAGGCCACCGAAAACAGGCGCAAGTATCGCTCCTGCTGGGGTTGACTTGGATGAAAGGGTCAGGTCAGAGAATCCAAACTTGTTGAGTTCTTTGGCAAGCCTCAATGAAAAATTTGGTGCAAGTGTTGGACCACCGCTCAGAAAAACGTTTGTTGGGTAGTGTGCTTTGCTCTGGCGGAGAATCAGCGACAATAATTTGGGTAGTGTAAGAGCCTCATCGTCAGGACTATCAAAGAGCACTTCAAGTGCTCTGGCTGGAATCGCGTGGACTAGCACAGCTTTAAGTTGGAGATCGTAGCTCCCGTCCTGCGTGATTAAGTAGTGGTCGTTGTCAGGCGCGACAACTCCGTACGCTACTACGAAGTCACTGACCAGCTTTTCGTCGAGAAATCCAGCATCCATCTGCCCATTTTGAAAGCATTCATTTCTCTTCATGAATTGGTCGCGGCAATTATCAATAACGCTTGACCATCCTATCGAGGACACAAAGACTGATTCCTGTGCAATGACACCACCGACAACAGTGCAGGCCCTCGAGGAGAACCATCCAACATCTAGGACCACTCCATGCGAAGCGCCATAGCTGGTCATTGCGGCTAGCTGCGTGTTGATGGTGCTAGGAGGGCGGCCACAGTTTGCGTACGTCCACCTCAGAAGCAGTTTCGTGAAATGTGGATTCTGCGAGGCGTTGGTGAGCACCAGCGGTGGCTTCTCTGAACTTAAAAGCTCTGGGACTGTGCATGCACACATTGTGAGCAGCGGGTACAACTCACATGCAATGGCCGACTCATCTCGTGATCGATGCATGAGACCCCTCAACTCCCGTGGAGTCGCCACGCAAAGTCGAATGGAAGCGTCACCGACGATTCCCACGCGTGTCCACGATGATCCAATGTCAATCACAACCGTTCCCTGAGCTGCTTCCTCTCTCCTTGAGCCACGAAATGTCCCCTGCCTTGTCATGGAACCTCGCCGCGCAAGTGAAGTCATGTTGCTGCTTGACTAGAAAAAAAATGACAAGAACGATGAGGGAAAAGTGTCGCAACAGCATGACGTGGGGCGATTCGGGAAAAAAGGGAAAGAAAATAACCGAATTACTTCTTATTTTTCTTGGGTTGAGTTTTCTGCTCAGGGGCTGGCGTGGGCTGCTGGACAGCAGCGGCTTTGGGGACTGGTGCCTGTTGGAACATCGGAAGTGTGGTAGAGATCGTGATCTTTTTGGAGAAGTGCTTCACTGCCGGTGGGATCAAGCCACTTAAAATAGATCTTTCTTTACGCGTACGGCCATGAATGCTATCTTTCAGTGTAGTCTCCATCTCCGTCACAGGTTGTCGCTTGGAGCGATTCTTCTTCTTCACCTGCTTTCCATGTCGGCCTGGCATTTCTTTCTTTTGCTGCAAATTAAACACAAGGTTGTTGTCATCGATAGCTAGATGTTACAAGATCATCAAGAAAAAGAGCTTCACAAGCAACACAAAGAAAATCCACCTACTGATTGATCTGAAAAGATGCCACTAAAAGATAGCAAATCTATCGTCTGTGGAGACACCCTGAACCACCATGAGAGAGTGATTCGGATGGTGAACGACGCCGTAGTCTCGCCGTGCGGCGTAACTGCGCAACAAGCGCGTACATTGAACCTCCCTTAGAGTTTTGTATGATCGGGACTCTCCTAAATGCTGAATCACATCTTCGTAAGGAATCCCCTCAACTCGTAATCTTTCGAGTTCAAGTCGAATTTCGACTTGCGCTCTATGATGGAGGTGCTCGCGAGCGAGGTCGTTTGCAAAGTATTCCTTTGACTCGAAAAGTTCAATAGTTGTCATCCTCACTCCATCGAGATCAAAGGAAAATGTAGGAAACTGTCTTCTGTCATCGGGTGGGTATCGAAAGACTTTCCAGTAACCAAGGATAACGTCGAAGCGCTTTATAAACTTAGTGAATGGACATGTTGTGCCGTGATGCTGCATTGCAAGGTCATAAAATGGAAAAACGATGACTCTATTTTGAACGGCAGTGACACACACGGAGCCTAAACATTCGTCGTTTGCTATTATGGTAAGAATATGGTCAGCCAGCAGCACCTCAGCGACTGTGGGTGCACTGTGGCACCGTTCTGTGAAATATTGCTGTGCCAAGATAACCGTCACATTTTCAGTGGTCAATGCAGTTTCTGTGACAAAGAGGGCCGACTCAGATGTTTTGCCTACTGGACCGAGGTAATGTCGTCCTTTAGACACCGAACCTGGGAAGCACGCCTGAACCCCAAGGCATTCCAACGCGCTTGCAACATCTACTTCGTCGAGCGCTGTGAAAAAAATGCACTCAACTTCGTAGGTTGCGCCATATGCGACGCCACCAATGAGGGTGGCCCGGGGAATCAGCAACGGCAGTGGCGTGCTCATATCCGCCCAAGTCGCGGTAAATGTAGCACCGTTGAGTGTTAACGACACTCGCATGGTTCTTGACATCAAAAAGTGCAAAGAAAAGAGCTTAAACATCGAGCAAATAGAACGAAACTAAACAGCACCATACAACAATGTCGTACTGGAACTGGTTGTACACTGATGTCACATTGTACAAGATGGCAGCGATGCAATGCGTTTGAATAATGCATCACCTTGGCCTAACTCTTTCATGGAAGGTTTGGGAGGCACAACGAAGTGCTCACGGTGAAATGTTTGGTGGGTCTCCAAGGGCTGTTGTGGACGATCTCGACGCAGACAATGTGACGGCGGCAACGGCATCTTCCTCCGCGGCTGGCGGTGCACCAGCCGGGGAAGCTGTTGCTCCGAGTCATCATGATAACTTATCGGAGCATCCACGTGCCGTCTACTGATCACGCTTGTTTGGTGCACGGGAACATCGATTTTACGCTTCGTCAGATGTTGGTCAAGACACCGAGTCACCGGAGCCGACACTGTTCTGCTTTGAGTCTTGGCCAAAGTCTCTTGGGTAAAGATGCAGGTGAAGGCCTCGTTGGAGCTGCAGTGATGTCGCATCATGTCTAGTGAGACAAGGGGCAATACGAGAACATACACACAAATTCAACTCAACGGCTCAATCAATAGAAACGAATCAGTTTTCATCAATGTGTACATCGTCTACGTCATTCTAATACCCTACAAGGAACTCTGCCAACGATTGAACGTCCACCTTTCCAGTCTGCTTGGGATCAACCTTTTTCACGAGGTCGTCAATTTCGTGATCGTGAAGCGCTTCACGCAACGCACGGCGAAGATCTACCGTAGAAATAATGCCATAGCCCTGCGTGTCAAATACTCCCAAAGCTGCCTGGAGTTTCTTTGAGCGACTACGGCCGGTGTTCTCTGTATGTTGCCACACCGACGTGTTCTCAGGGCCAACCAAGTACAAAAATTCCTCGAAAGAAATGCTTGACTCACCCTCTTCAGATTTGCGGGCCAATATTTCGTCAATCTTTGCCTGAGGGAGTGTGATGCCTAGTGTGCTCACAACCATCTGAAGTCGTGCCACGGCAATGGAATTGGAGTCATCGACATCATACAGAGAAAATGCCTCTGAGTACTCAACGAGCTGCTGCTGTGATATCTGCGACGTCATTGCCTTTCTTTTGTGTGAGAGAAGTGAAAAACATCACAAATACAGCGACGTCAGAATACTTTCACTTGATGAGGGACATGGAGAAAGTGATGTAACCACGATAACGGCATCGTGCGCCGTTCATCGTGACTGGCCAAGGTTCCTGTAGAAAGCGCGCATCGCTGACAAGTCGACCTTTGTTCGTAAGAACAGTGATGCAAACATCAATCCAAAGAAGATACCGCCAATGCTTCCGGAATTGGTCACCTGGATTTGACCTACCTCACCTCTCCTCGACAAGTAGTACTCGTCAAAGAGGCATTTCCCCCACCACAGCAAGGCTAGGGGCGCAGCGTGAACATTCTTCGATGTGGGAATGTAGCACTTGGGAAGAAGAAGAGACAATGTGCACAAACCAGCCAGCGCTCCATTGCTACTGCACGCACAATCGTACTTTGTCTTTCGCTTTGTAGGATTGATTTGATGTTGAAATAAGTAAGCAAAGCTGCTCATCGCGCCAGATCCGAAGTACACGACCAGACCCATCCGCCAGCCAATAATGTTTACGACTGGCATTGCGCAAAGCCAGTGCATGGCAGAACTCGTCAAAGCGTCAAACCAACTCGTTGTGTAAATGGATGAAAGTGGATTCGGAAACATCGAGGTACATTTTGTGAGAAAGACATCTCTCATGATCAACGGCTTGTTTGTGCGTAGCATCACTGGATTGTTCGCATAACTATTGTAATGATACATCATGAACATAGAGTTCAGTGATGTCATCGACATCGCGAATATCTTCGCCGAGGGGTCCATTAAACTTTATGTTAGGACGAATGTTCGTTGTCTTAGGGGGAAAAAAAACTCGTAGTAATGTTAACAATGAAAGAAAATCCATTTTATCTCGGTACGGTGAATCTGGGTACTTTCCTGTCAGAAGGTCATTCGCGCATCATTTACAGAATATCATTCGGCGTTACTGTTGCAGCTGCTTGATCGCATCAGAGTATGCAATCACACGTGACTTCCCCTCCTCCCATGTGGATGGGTCGCCGCATGTCTTCTCAGTGATGGCGCTGTCGTGCACCAAGGTGAACACCGGGACATCCTTAAACTTACCGTTACCCTCAGAATGGATTTTTGCAACACCATCAAGGAACGGAATACCGATAACGGCGGCAAATTCAACAACCGTCGCACCACTGGCCTCAACAAGCTGGAAGCCAGAAATTGCAGTTCCGCCGGTTGCGATTAGGTCGTCGACAAGCACGACGCGTGAGCCGGGGCCGATGCTTCCTTTGCGGATAGCCATAGTATCGGGGTGCGCCTCAGCGTACTCCTTATGATACGGCTCGCTACGCAGCAACACACCAGGGCTCTTCTCGGCCTTGCGCATCATGACGAAGGGGATTCCTAACTCGTACGCGATGGGTGCTCCGAGAAGAAATCCTCGGGCGTCAAAGCCGAGGACATGAGTGGGAGCTGCATCACCCATTGAGCGGTAGCGTGCGCTCATCGACTTGACAACTGCTTGAAATAGTGCCGGGTTTTCCGTCACAGCGCTGATGTCATAAAAACGGGGGACATCCTTTGGAGAGAACTTGGGTGAGAACCAAGTGAGCTGCGACGCAATCTGCTTCGCAAGCTCTCCCTCAGGCTGCAGCGTGTAGTATTTAGGTGAAATCTCAATTACCTCCATTCTCAACTTTCTCGGCGTAAAACGTCAACCGAAACAACATTTGAATTGAATAACACTCAAGTCTGCTAGAAAGAATGAGCCAATTTGTTCTATGAGAATTACATCTATGTCAAAGCTCTATCGCATCTTGAAGCCTCCAACTCCATGATCGCTGCAAAGTCCTCATACCGCGGAGATGAGCATCCAAGCGACGCAGCCCGGGCACGAGTCAGCGCAGCAATCGCGCTGAAGGTGTTGTTATGAATGAGCGCGTCGCGGTTAAAGCGTGAGGGATGTCGCTGTGCAGTCTCAGTCATCTCGTCCGCCATCCGAGTCGCAAGGCTCTCATCTTCGTTTTGAAGGTTCCCTAGTCGTCCACGGGCCATGGCGATGTATGACCGAATGACAGAGTGATGTTCGTTCACTATCGGCATCATGTTGAGGGGGGTAGTGGGAAGCACCTTGATAACGCAAGAAACGTGAGTGGCTGGTATGTCCAGGCTCGTTGGTGAACAATCGGCGACGATGACAACGTGATTTGACGTCAGTACTCTTGCAGTGCTGTAGACGTAGTCGACCTTCATGGCTTGGCGATGAATCAGGTCGATCAATATTTCGTTTAGAGAGTCGTTAGCCTGCACTCCTCGCGGATCCACGAGTAGAGTCGTCCCACCAGCAACCTGCAAAGCACCGCTCACAAGAATGTTACGTTGATGATCCATTCGAGGGGTCAAGCGGTCGCTGTCGCTCTTCAGCGAAAGCTCAACGCATCCAACAGGCGTAATGTTTCGTAGGACTTGCGCTGCACTGGAAAAGTACTCTGTTGGAAGATGTGGGTATTGCAAGTACAAAGGAACATCGCCAATTGGGATGTCGTCGTGTCGCCGAACAACACTTGCGATGAGGCTGAGTAGCAAATATTCTGCTGCAAGAGGATCGCCTGCGCAAACAACTGCAAGAGACGCTAGCGCCTGCTGCCGTAGAGCGCCTACCTCCAGCGGCATGGCGGCGTCAATAGCGCTGCAACGTCGAATGCTCACAGCGGTGATTCGAGCAACGAGTCCTTGTGGCAGCTCGAGTGCGTTCCACCCCCAAACCTGACCTTCATCCTCATTCCCTTCGCAAACATCATCCGCTCGAAGAAAGCCAAACACCTCTACTCTGTCGTTCAAACATAGTTGCGGAGCCTCACCAACGCACGTTGCAATGCACGCAGTAAACATCGAATCATGGAGCGGACGGTGAGGCAGGTTCAACAAATGACGCAGGTCACTGGATGCTCCTTGTGTGATTGCCGCCTCCGGCTCGAAGGTCTCAAACGCAGCACCAGCCGCTATGGGAACATCGTCGCTGGAGCGCTTCACACCACGACCCTTTGGGACTTCGGTCGGCTGGCCAGAATGGGCATGCGATGATTGCATCGGCGCCCCAGGGACGGGAACTAAGAAGTAGCTTGTTGCGTCTAAGTACTCACTTGGCTCCTCTTCAGATGGTGGGGAGAAGGGGCAGTGTGGGCGGAATTGGAATAATGAAAGGTTGGTGTCGATTTCTTGAACCAACGCAACGCACCGGTACATCACGTCGTGGGGCCGGTGATGAGTCAGGGGAAATACGCTTGGACAATCTGCACTAAGTCGTTCTGCGTTTTCTTCAACAAAGGTAGAAAATCGATGCAATGCGCACATTGAATTGACGCCGTTGCCGATCTGACCCCGGATGAACTCATGTGCGTCGTTGACGTTCATTGTGCTTCCTTGAATTCCGAGTAAAAAAATCAACATGTCAATAGTGTGCACGCACAACGTACATGATTGATGCGACTGATTCACAACTTCACGTGATTGTACATATGACGATACATTGTCTACAGTTTGCCAAACAGTCGTTGGTACTTATCCAGTTCCGATAGCACAGATAACTCCATCGCGTTGGCGTTCGCTGCGATTGGTACCAGCACTGTCAATAGCTCCCTTGCCGCACGTCGTTCTTGGTCGAGAACTGACGCTCGCCGAAGTTCGTTCGAAAGCTCCTCTTGAATCATCTTGATGCGATACCCCTCACTGATATCAGCCTCAACCCGCAGGTCTGCAAGGGTTTGATTCGCGTGGCGCACTCGCTCCTTCAGCGACTTCGACTCTGCCTCAAGGTTCTCGTTCTGCTCCGTTAAGACTCGCACCTCGAAGTTGTCTTCAATGTGCTTCTCCAACTTTTTCACAGCGTTACGATAGCCATCCAGCTCTGTTCGCAGAGAACTAATTTCTGCAGTCATGGAATTCGTTTCCTTGATTGATCGCTCGACGTGGCGGTGAAGTTCCTCTTCGGAGCTCAGCAGTTTGGATTCGGTCACTTTGAGGTCCATAATTGAGTGCTGCAGAGTTTGAGACTTGTCATTAACAGTTTCTTGCAACTTCGCATTTGCTGACTTATGTTGGAGCTTCAGCTCGTCCATCTGTAATGAGCTTGCGACGATCGTTTGACGGAGTTTCTCACGCATCTGAGCTAATTCGATATCGAGCTGCTCGGCGCGGGACTTGCTGACGTCACCACGAGCATTCGCGCTGATAAGTGCCTCAGCAAACCCTCTGCGCTGACTGTGTTCGTTGTCTGCCATTGCGTTTATCTCGCTTTGCGCGACACGCAAGTCTGCGCATAATTTTGCAACTTGGGTTTCGAGCACGCGCTCTCGTGCAGTGTGTGATGCGTTTGCCTCCTCTAGACGGTCCTTAAGTTGTGCGCACTCCAGCGAAAGTCTATCTGTCGTCGTCGCTCGAGACGTTTCAGCATCAGTGAGCTGCTTTTGTGTGTTGGACAAGCGTGCAGCGGCAGTTTCACTTTCGGATTTCAGTCCCGCCATTAGCGTGAACTGAAGCCGTCGATCGCGTTCAATTTGTTCGGTGAGAGCCCGCAACTCTTGGTCCTGTGACGTGATCTTTTTTGAAAGCTCATATTCACGCGCGGTGGCTTGTCGAGTGTCTTTCTCCCGAAGGAGTTCGAGGTCGTCCAATTCAATCGTCTTGTGCTTCAATCTGGTCTCAAGGGCTACAGTCGCCTCGAACCGTTTCCGCGACTCGCTTTCGTTTGTGGTCGTGATGTCCTCGATTCTAGCTTTCAGTGCTTGAATTTCGTTCCGCAAGACATCGTTGGCGCTAAGCTGTGCTTGATGTTTCTTTTCACTGATGACCTGTAACGACTCCAGTTTCTTAATGTCGCCTTCGTGCACACGCTTTGTGTCCATCAGCACCTTCGCCGCATGCAGTGCCTCCTCCTCTTTGCTTTGCGCAAGCGCCTGAAGCTGTCGACACTTCTCTCTGCTGTCAATAAGCTGGGTCTCCAGCTTAACATTAGCATCTTTCAGTAAACTCAGTTGATCATGAGTCATCTGCATCATCACCATCGTGCGCTTAGAGTCGCGTTCACGTCGCTCAATCTCTTCATCTTTTTGTCGTGTGCTGCCACGTAAGTGCTCAACCTCTTCTTGAAGAAGTCGGAGCAGCGCTGTTGTGTCAGTAACCTCTTCTGGCATTACGTTTGTATTTTTGTTACTTTTTTTGTGACCTCAACTCTCTCCGGCAAGATCAAAAACATTGAATTATGAAACTGGCAACTATTGCATTAACAAGAGTCTTCAGCTTGTCTTCAGAGTCACAACTTGTGGATATAACTGTGCGTGTGAGGTATACGATACACAAGAAAAATTCTGGTACGCTGCTTAGCGCTGTTGCTGGCCGCCTTGGTTCTGCTTTTGGATAAGAGCCTCATTGTACGGATCAAGAACATCGTACACGCTCTTGCAGTTTGCGAGCTGGCCCAGCATAGGAAGAAGTTCAAGCAGCCCTTGGTCGTTGGGATCATCAAACCAAGATAAAATGGGTATAGCGTTTCTGGGTTGGAAATAATACGCCACGGGGCTATTATCCACAATAGCAACACGATCCATGCTTCGGCCAAGTAAAGAAAGGTCTTTGATGTACGCGCCGTTGTGTTTGGTGCAATGTTCACGGAAAAGGCGCTTGGTGTCCAGCTTGAAGTCAGGGTCCAAAATGTCTATGAGTGGGTTGCAGTAGATGCCTAGACTCGCAGTGAAGATCACCACCTCAAATCTAGTCGCAATGAACTGAAAGAACTCCTCAAGATACGGGCGCTTCTTGACGTAGACAGTGCCAGGGTTTCCATTCACCACAATGCTAATCTCAAGGTCGCATCGTGTTGGAACAGCACGGAAGGAGCTGTGGACCAATGTTTCATCTACATCAAGAATCAGCGTCACCTTGGACGTTGCTGGGCCCAAGTTGGGCATTGACGGCGGCATTCCTGCATCTGGGGGGCGGTTACTTGTTGGTACAGTTCCATTGGTAGGCAACTGACGTTGGCGAAAGGAGTTAGTTTGAGGGAGGGAGGGGGGATGTACATGTAGACCACCTGTGCCTGGGCGTTCTACGCGAGTCAGAGCGTTGCTAAGGAGGTGCGCAGACTCAGTCGCTTGACGCTTATCGTCAGCTACAGACGCATCAGGAACACCGCCGTCTTCCGTCCGAAACTTCTTGAAGAAGGCCAGCATTTCCGATTTTGTCGGCATCGTTGCGGAAGTAATGCCCTAATACTTGGCAACTTACAAAAACAATGAAGCAAGCCGTCAGATGGGAGAGAACAAAGTAGTTAAACAAAGTGTCGCATTTCCCGTTTGCTAGCTAACACACAAAATCAAATGAGGTTGGAACCATGATACTTGCACGTTAGATCATGCGAGCGAGGAAGCGGTTGATGAGCGTCTCGCGGTTACCGAAGTCACCACCCTCAACGAAGTGACGGCGCTTCTGGCGCATGCCACCCTTGGGGGGAGACAGCTTGTAGGGCCACATGCCGTTCGTCACGGTGCGGAACTGCTTGCCGGCAGTGTAGATCTGGTTGACGAGATCCTCAGCGCAGACGACATCCTCAGTGTTGAACTTGTCCTTGATCTGCTTGTTGTCGTTGATCTTCACGCGCTGACCGTTGACCTTGAGGTGACCGCGCTTGTACACGAGGGCGCGGACGGTGCTGAGGGAGGGGTAGCCGTACGCGATGTAGGGCTCAACGGCGCGGAGCATGTTCTGGATGGGCTTGTTCATCTTGACGAACACGGTGTTGAAGATCTGGCGAAGGCGGAGCAGCTGGAGGATCTTCTTCTGCTTGGGGGCAACGTGGGCAATACCGCGGATGCGGGTGACGACGGCGATCTTGGGCTTGGCCTCAAGGTAGAAGTTGTCGTGGCTCTTGGCCTGGCGGCGCAGAGTCACGAGCTTGTTCTCAGCGGAGCGGTACTGGCGAGAGTACTTCAGGCCACGGAGGTAGGCCTGCTTCTTGAGGGCCTTCTTCTCGGCCTTGTTGGCGAGCACGGCCTTCTTGAAGTTCTCGGTCTGCTGCTGCTTGAAGGCGGCGCGCTTGATCGCGGACTCCGGGGCGGGGACGGCCTTGGCGGGCATGTCGGTTCCTTTTTCGTTGAAAATGAGCAAGCGTAAACAAATCAGCGACGAGTTGACAAAAATCATTGTTTCATTCATCAAAACGATAGTTGATAAAACGAGGTATTGGATCAAAGCAGTCGCAATACGCAAAGCGTACATACAACGAGGAGGAGCCATGCAAGAGTCGCGTGCATGAGCAGACTTGCACTGCTCTGAGCGAAGGAAAGCAATCCCTCTCCCATGTTGCGTAAAATGGCCTCCGATGTAAATGCCGACGCGTCGGTCCCTGTCATCAAACTTCCTGCGGTGGCAAAGTATGGAATAAAGGCGATTTGGAGTGGAGAGGCAGCGATGTTGATGGCAACAGCAACGGCAGATTGGGCAGTGTTAAGGGCGGCCAGGCGCACTATGAATAGCGTGGCGAATGTTGTCAAGGCCGGGACGGGGAAGACACCTCCAACAACGCCAACCGAAGCAGCAGCAGCCCGCTTAGAGTGACTCATTTGAAGAAGTGGGTGGTAGACATCCCGCCTCCACCACTCAACCACCTTTGTCATTATTTGTGTCTGAAATGATGGCAAAACAATATCGTATGATCATATTGCACAGGATGTGTGATGACAACAAATGAATGTTGACAACAAACACATTCTCTCATGAGAGATCGCAACGAATAGCATGGCATCACTTTGGCACGTCTGCTGCTTTCTTTGCAGCTGCTTTCTTTTCTTCCTCTTGACGCCGGAAATCTTCAGCAAAATCTTCATCAATCTCCAGCACCTCCACGACTTCCGGAATCCAGTGCATCAACATTCGTTCAATACCGTTCTTCAATGTCGCTCCTGACGATGGGCACGTCTTGCAGGCACCCTCCAGCATCACATACACGGCACCATCGTCCATTCCTACGTATCGCACGTTGCCTCCGTCACTTCGGAGCATCGGCCGAATTCTTGTTGCAAGAAGCTCCTTCACTGCAAGCACCACTTCATCATCGTCGGGCTTTGGCTCAGTATCATCATTTGAAACATTGACCGCTTGCTCGCCGTCCTCAGACAAGATGCTGTGCTTTGACTCAGCAAAACTGTTGACACTCTCTTGAATCTGTACCGTAAGGTCCTCCCACGATGAGTCCTTGCACTTTGTCACTGTGATGTACTCGTCCGCAAAGTACAGCCCGTCAACACCATCAACGGCAAACAACGCTTCCGCAAGGGGACTTTTGTAACTGTGCCCGCTGTTTGGCATGTCCATCGACTGACCTGGAGGTAGGAACGACAGCTCCATTGAGAAAAATCGAAGGCAATCTGGATTCGGTGTCTCGCTTGTTTCAATGAGGTAGTTGCGCACTCCTTGAAACCAGGCCCCAGGAAACATCGGCACCGATTGAAAGGTCTGAAATCGCCGCAGTGCTTGGCTGATGAATGTCCTCTTCAACATCCTGTCTTCTGTGTATTTTTTCTAGAATAGCAAGAAACAACACGTGCAAAAAAAGGTCCCACAGTGTCGCAAGCACCACGAAGTTGACCAGAAATTGAAAAGGTGAAAGTGCAAAGAGTGCGAAGAGTGCAAAGGTCATCAACTCACTTCGTACTTCCCACTGGGCTCCCCATCGTGGATGACGACCCAGTCGCGGATGGGTTGGAGAAGGTTCGTATCAACTCCATCGCTGCCTCCTCTGACATGAACTTTGGATTCACTGGGAGCTCATCAATCTCCGGGCAGGGGAAGCGGAGAATGGCGGCAATACCACTCATCTTGGCAAGCTGCTCTCCCGTCACGTGATTGCTTGAAAACACAAACACAGAGCCGCCAGTGTCTTTGACACCTGCGCATAAAGACATGTAGAATCGGCGCTCTACGGGGGTGGGCGACCTCAACTTCTCATCGCTCAAAAGCAGAACTTCGATTGCCGCACGCTGCTGGGCTTCGAATACGTACTGAGGAGTGTAGACACATCGATCCGGGTCGTTGTTCATCATATCTTGGAACCCTTGCCAAGCAAGGACATCGCCTGCGCTCTTTGTGCAGTCCATGAGTGACAGAACTTTGCTATCGGACAATGCTTCTTGAATTGCTGACTTTGTGCCAGTCGTTGTCTTCACCATCACGAACTTCGTGATATTGAGCAAGATTGTCCGTAGCGGCCCGGTCTCGGCTTTGACGCACTCCGCCAGCATAAAAGCGCGGAACTCCTCGCGCACATGCCCTGGGGAGCAAAGGAGAATCACTTTCATGTTCTCGATGGGAATGTGCGTTACAATTGCGTCAAGAACTTGTGAGAAGAACTTCTTGATGCTCGCATCGCGGCTGGAGCCGTTGGCCTTGTGCTTCTTGGCAATTCCCACCTCAATTCTTTGCTTGGTGTAGGTAAGGCTCTCAGTTACAAGGCATACATTTGCCAAGCCAAAGTCCATCGCAACTGCTGCTGTGTCGGCTTTCCCCTCTTGATTGCACGCCTCTTTCAGTCTCTCATCAAGCAAGTCGTCCCACTCACGCTTTACGACAACCACTTCTTGCTGCAAATCAGCTTTCATGGACAACGTGTGATGGGCCCCCATTTTTACCCAATCCGACTCGCGTTTGTTGACACCCTGCAGACGGAGCTCTTGAGGGTCGAAATGAATCTGCTGAACTTCAATCTCCAGCACGACGATGCGAGTCTCTGTCGTTCCATTTCCGGTGGAAGTCTCCTTTGCGATCTTTCGCTTCGTTTTAGTCCTCACGTGGTCTCCTACCATGATCATATTGTACAAGTGCCATAAATCTTCCGATGTGGAGACTCCCACCTTGACCTCCGTTCGGCCCTCATCGTTTTGTTCAAGTCGTATAAGTCGCATGGTTTGATTGTCTGGGTGTGCATACACGATCTTTGTGGTTGAACGAGAACAAACATTGACAACGAACGTTAAAGAACATTAAGCAAAGTACTAGAAATACAATACAACGCAATAAAATGCGTTTCATGCATTGATTGTACAGGTGACTTACTGCAGTAGTATGTCACCAAATGAAACGGACTGGGACTTCGCTGGCTGATTGACACTAGGCTGGCGTGCAACGGAGTACTGCCGCGTAAAGATATCAGGTTCAACCACACTGATGAGGGGTGCGTCGACGGACGGTTGATGCTTTGTCATTGTCGACGTTCTCTGGTTGGACATCTTGCGATGAAGCGTTTGAGCAGAAGTATCGAGGACACCCTCTTGAGCGCTCAAAGGCTTTAAGCGGCGGCCCACACGGCGCTTTGCCTTGAGGAGCGACCTGATGCTGCCGTTGGCAAGCTCTTCACGCGCATCTCGTAGAAGCGGTGGATCTGCCCTCGACACAAGTTCAGTTGCCGGATCTACCCATGGGCCTCGCAACACTTCACGCCGTTCGATCCTTTCCAGAACCACCTCAAGCCCTGGTGGTGGATGGAACACATGCGCAGCCGGGTGGCTCGGAGATGCATCACCGAACGGAGACTTCGGGAAGGACGTCGATGATCCTCGAGTTGCCGATAAGGCACTCGACCGTTGTTCGGCCTTCTCCATTTCAAGCTCAAACGATGATCTTGTGTGAGCACGGTAGGGAAGGGTTGCCACGTTGACACGATGGTCAATACATTTATCCGAACTCGCAACGTCACGATCAAGGAGCGGAGGGAAAATCTTGCTGAGGGACTCGTCAATGAATAAATAGACAGCCTGTGCAACAGAGTTGGAGTTGCGGCTTGTCACATCACGTTTTCCTCTGAACGAGGTGAAACTGCGCTGCAACGGGTCAGGCATTGTGTCTGCGATGAAGCGGCTCTTGCGAACACGCCCAACATGCCTTTCAGCAATCGAACTCAACACAAGCATCTGGTCCTCTTTGATCGTCTCGTGGCTTCTGACGGAAGAAAAGAGAGGTTTCTGCATAGGTAATGTTCTGCTCGGTGATCCAGACGCCAATGGCACTGGGGAGGGAGTTAAATGCCTCGGCCAACGTGGTTCTTGGATCGTTGTAATGGCGCTCAAATCGAGCGCCGACGATGGGAACGGTTGCCGTTCAAATTGGTGCATCTCACCTTCGTTCGAGTGATAGAAAAAAAAGAGACTTTTGTAGTCACCTGTGTACAAAACATGTTTCCAAGGTTCAAACGATGATCAATTGAATGAATGAATGAGTGGCACACCCCTAACTACTAAGGTGCAATCACAAACTTTCGTATTCTTGAATTCTCAATCTTAGTGCAGCGGTGCACCAAATGCAGCAGCTTTGTCATTCTATCGTGGCACTGCTTCAGTGTGTGCGATGATACAAAATGTCGCACCCCATCCGGGAGCTCCTCGGTCATCTTCTGCTCGAATAAAGAAACTGCGTCACGACCCTCTCCAGAGACGATCTCGTGCAGCTGGGCAACCCTGTTGATCAACGGGGCTCTGAAGACACAGAAGGTATCCTCTTCGTCCGGACTTTTCTTGTGGCGATTCACCGCTTCTGCAATAGGATTGCGGCGCGGGCTGCCATAAAAGCCCATGCCCTGGTCAAGGTGTACATACGTGGGATGATTCGGATGTCGCAAGTACAACTTGTCGTGGTGCCGATTCCCACACTCCCTTGGGCGAGTGCAGCCGCCAACAACAAAATTATTTTTGTTGGGAGACCGATCACCGTTTCCAATAATGAAATCGAACGTGTTCAGCTCACTAATATGTAGAATTGAGGCAGCGAACTTTTCCTTGTAGAACAGAGGGCGTCCGTTTTCTGTCTGGTGGTGAGCCAGGTCCATGTATCGGAACCAACTCTCATTATGCGGCACATACGGGATCTTAAGGGCCGAGTCTAACAAATGTGCGACATCTGCAACCTTAAGTTGGATCGACGCTCCGATGCAAGGCGTGCCCTCCGCATTTGTTGAGAACCCCCTACTCTTTTCCACGTACTCAAATAAGTCCTTCTCAACCCACTCAGTGTAGTTGTGCGCTTTACTCTCTTCTAAGAACTCCTCAACAGTTTCGACAGATCCTCCAAACTGTTGAACCGCGGCACGGAGCATGGGCACCGGGATGCACACCCAACCCGTCGGGGGAACACGACGGATCTGGAGCACGCGATCTGCAACGAACGAGGCTGCTTCACTAAATGCTTCGTTGGGAAACAGCTTTTGAGGGACCTTGAGGATTGACCCAATCGTCAAGGGAATGGACACGTTGTTCGCATCGACTGTGGTGAGGAACTCTACCTCAAATTTTATGGTTCGCTGATCAAACCCCATTGCAAGAGGCTTCAGAACTCTCCAGTTTGCAACGTTCGTAAGGTATGAGATGCATCGTGCGTCGTGTGAAGGTTGGAACGGAACTTGAAGTGCATTACACCCAGTATTGCGCACGAGGTGGTTGTGATGTTCATACGCTATCATCCAATCCTCTCCAAACGGCGCATCTACATACTCCGCTCTGCTAAGATCCAATTGCCCAGATGCATCAAAGGTAACATTGGGGCCGTGATACTTCCTCGACGTGTACCTCTCTACCAGGTGGTCCATGTCACGGAATGGCCACGCATCCTGTGCTGGCGTGTACAATTCTGGAGCTGATTCCGCAACCACTGGTCGATGACTATCCTCGCTTGTAGCTTCGGGTGAGTTGGCTGACGGTGATTGCTCACCGGGCACCGAAACCTCACGAGCTTCACGATAAAAGTACGACATCGTTATGTAGATATTCACGAGCACAAGCCCAAGCACCGCTACAAATAGCAGCAAATCGCAGAACTTTCCATTTCGTGCTGGCCTCCGTTTCATCGCACCGTGCACTTTGTTTTGAGACGAGGAGAAGCAAGGGAGGCATTGGATGCAGAATTGACATGGAAATTAGATCACTTGTTTCACGAGAGTTAACGTATGTGCAACAACTATTCGCTTTTCTTTGCTGCGGCGCAGCGTCGCTCGAGCTCATCTCCAAACCCAAGTGCCTTGGCGAGATCTGCGACGATCTGCTGGCAATTGCCCTTCAGCAACACGTCGCGGACAGCTTTCTGTCCAAGCTGCGCACGTCGACGGCGCTTGCTTGTGCTGCCCTCATCTCCAGATGACCCACTTGACTCAGAGTAGTGCTCCTCAGCCAGCGCCTCATCGCATAAAAAGAACATCGTCTCACCAACACGTTGGTTGTTAATAACAATGCGGGGGACCGTGGGGCGGACCTCGTCGACCAGCGCCGCGAACGGAAATACTCTCAAGCTTGTTCCAATCACGATCAGCAAATCGGCATCGCGGCAACCACCCATCAGGAAATCAATGAAGGGCTTCGGTAATCCCTCGCCAAAAAACACGACGTCGGGCTTGACGATCCCACCGCAGGATTCACAGCGGGGAACTGAGCCCTCCTCAGCAATCGTTCGAAGTTGCTTCGTGTCGAAAGGTGTTTTACAGTCGATACACGACGCAGAGGCGAAGGTACCGTGGGCTTCGATGAGGTCTGTTGCATCCAGTCCTGCCGTGCGCTCGAGGCTATCAATGTTCTGTGTGCAGCACTTCAACAACATGCCACGCTCCT
>CYKH01000203.1:0-18118 GCA_001460835.1 Bodo saltans | reverse complement strand
TCGTCCGCTCCAACCTCGGAGACCTCACCCACGATCTCGTAGCCAGGCACCATCGGCGGGTGAAGCTGTAGGGCTCCAGCGGCGTCGTGGCGCTCTGGGCAGCGTAGGCGTGGGCCTCAGTCTACTACAAGAACGTCTCGAATTCCCCACACCTTAGTCTTCCTTTGAGAGTACCGTAGCGTTGTTTTGTCAGTCACCACCTTATATAGTGCAACACGAATGGTCGTCAAGACATCACATGTTCTTTTTTTCAAAGTAGGAACTCTTAGTCTCCACAGGCACAATCTTCCATTTGCTCCTCAGACTGCGTGAGTAACGGAGACGAGGGGGTTACGGGGCTTAGGTGCGTTGTGCTAGTTCCTCCACCACGACATATGTCGTGCAGTCAAACGTAAGGACCGCCGCACACCGTTCGTGCATTGGGACAATGGCGTGGATTTCATTGCGCCGTGCTTTGATGACAAGGTCCACGACTCGCTGAGAGGAAGCAAACTGCCTCTTTGCAATCAGGTCATCGTCAGCTCGATCGTGGTCACGGCTTCCTAATGTTTCTCCGCTGACAAGATCAGTCAATTCCATTCTGTCTTCCAAGTGCTTCACAGCTGGAGGAGGAGCTGCGGTGGTGGAAAGGGGCGCAGAGCGGTTATGAGTGCCTCGCAGCAACTCTTGCTCCGTCGGCGTTGGGGAGGACGGCGGTGGTTGAAGCACTGCGCCTCGCGGCTTCCATCGAAGCACAACCGATTTTCCTGTAGAAAACAAATGTCTTGTCGTTGCGGAGGAGCCGTCGTACGTTCCGCGACCTTGGCGCTTGATCACATCGTGCTGCCGGGACCGCGGAGAGACCTCCTCGTCCTCGTCATTTGCATCAGCTATTGGGTGATGAATGACGAGGCGCTGAGCAACACGAAGAATTCGTTGGGTCTGCAAGAGCCCTGGTCCTCTTCGTGCCGATGCCCCACCCCCAACGTTCTCCCCCACCACACTTCCAATGTCCATACGATGCAGTTGCTCCGCGAAGAAGAGGATCGTGGTAGAGTCCGGCACCAAGTGGTTCTCCATCACCACCGTCAGGAATGTGCCATTGTCGATTCGTCTCCAGGGAAGAAATGTTGAGGCAACATGGTTGAAAACAAACACCCACATGTGACCTTCTTTGAGCTTAGGTTGAATGGCCACACCAGGGACGCCCTCTACTGCAACAAGAGAGTCTGGACACGGCTGTCGACGAAGCATCTTGCAGTCTGCGTACTTCAGGTGATTTTCTAGAAAGAAGGATGGCTGGTCAGGATTGATGTCGTGTGGACTCCGGCGAAGAATGGTGAGCTCCTCTAACACCGCGCGCAGAGGGACGAGACCGTGTGTCTGTTTTGATTGACTTCTCACGTACAACGTTTGCTCATCAACAAGGTGGACCCAGCCCACCCCACGTGTATCCTCGAGGCCGCGCAAGCATCCAACAAACCATGTGGAGTCCTCCAAACTTAAAATGTATAGCATCGAATGGGTTGTGGCGATCATGTAGGGTAAGTTAGGGATTGGGACCACCGTGGTCTCTTCTGGGGGATAGGCAGAAACACCAATGAACAGCGACCCGTCCTGCAACTCCATCGACTCCCACATGCCGGCCCCTCCAATGTTCCGTGCAGTGTCGGTGGGGTCAAACTTGAGCAACTTGCGTCGATCTGCAGAGATCAGGTAGCAGGAATTCTGATGCTTGATGGTGGCAACGGAAGCGTTCGGCGAGATGACCGCTCGTGCTTTCTTGTCTCGCATGTCATCACGCAGTTGTGAGAGGGCCCCATTGTCGTGCAGTGGACGAGCACGGAACCCGAACGCCTCGCTCTCGTCGTACGCGACGAGCCGCTGGCGCGCTCTGTACTCCCCAGCAATGTCTCTTGTCGATACTGGTGGTTGAGGAGGCCGCTCTGCCGCGGTTGCTTCTGTAATCGAGAGAAGCATCTTGCGGCGCTCTGCTTCCGCGATCTGTTCTTTGCTCTTTGGTGGCTTCCACTGGACATCGTCGTGGCCTAACGGTCTCACAGCAAAGGGGACGTATTTAGGATCCCTCGTCGCGTGGGGGTCAAAGGAACCATCGGTTTCAGCGAACCGATGGCGTCGGCGGCTCGGCAGCGCCGTTGTGTACGGATCGTCATCGTCTTCAATGAGTTGTTCTGCCATGTCGACTTCCAAAAAGGCTGGTTTCAGAAACGCAGGAAGTTTGTCTCCAGCAGCAACTCGCTCCGTCCTCGGGGCGGGCACCAAGCTGGAGTCTGGGAGCACATGGAACTTGTCTAAACTGCGCCCCAGCTCACGTGGTGGAGCTAACGTATTGCGGGCGATCTTGTTTTCTATAGCAGCAACGTCCTCGCCAGGTCTTAAGACCAGCTTGCATGTTGTCCCACGCACATAACCTCTCCCTGACGACGAAGATGCACCAGGATGACCCTCGTCATCGTCGTCACCGCCAAACACGACAAAGTCCTGCTCATTGAGCACGGTGACTGGCCCTGTCATTCGCTCACGTTCACGTTGCTGAGTATCTAGAGATCGTGGCACGCCAAATACATCCGCCGGGGAGACTGACGATGCACGCCGCCTTCCTGCAGGTAGCACATCGAACGGGTCTCCTCCGTTGTGATCATCTAATGCAGAAATTGCAGCGGCAGCGTCGCGAAAATGTGTGGCTTGTGCTGCGGCTGGGGATGGCCGTCCGCTAAGAGCAAAAGAGTCTTTCATAGCTGATTGACGAAACGAGGATGACATGGCAACAGCTGGTGCATCCACCTCGTCAAATTCAGGAATGCTGTCCACAAAGGATGGAGCCGCTTGTTGTTGTGAAAGTGATGTCATGGAGCGGTTATTTGCTCCAAACATGGAGCTAGAGGGTCGAGTGTAGGACTCAAACATGTGTGCGGCATCGACATCGCCGCTCGCACGAGGCATAGTAGTGGCTGGGCGCACGCCACCGAAGGACATGGTGACAGAGGGGGATGTGTGATGAAAAAAGTAAAATTCTATTTGAGTTCTAGCCTAACGTTCGGTTGTCGATGTGAAACAGAAAGTGAAATTTTTGCTGTTCGAAGTACATACTGAAGCTCTCTTTGCAGCACAGCTATGGCGTCACGTTCTTGCTCTGGAATGCAGTCTATGTGTGAGATGTCTGGAGGTTTAGGATCAACTCTGTTGACGAGATCCAAAGTTAAGTTTCAGCTGCCGCTGAGGACCACCTCCTTGTGGCGCAGGGTTAGGCTGGGCACGACGAGCCCGTGGAGCAGCGGCAGTTGGTTTCTGCTGGTGTTGCTCCGTCGCGTGTTCAGCGCCGCGAGAAGCAGCGGCAGCTGCCGCACTAACAGGCCGGTGCTTTGCCGCCGTAGGATGTGGGGGGATGACTTCGGATAAAAAGGAGTAACGGTCCAGCTGAGATACGACAAAACTGATGTCATCACACGTCAGTGTTTTCTTGTCCTTCCGTTGCGTTTCGCCGAGGCCAGCGTTGACCATATCCCCAATCATAAGCTCCAGTGCCTCTGACAGCGTTGCAGCAGCTTCCGTGGATAAAATGCACTGCGTCTCCGACCCCATTTCGCGCATCGAGGCCTCGTTCGCAAACTTAAACAATGCCTTGATTCGTGAGATCGCAAAATGTGGTGCTGATGGCTCATGATGGTGGAGAGACGAGGAGGATTTTGTCTTAGTCGTTGCAGATGACGAAGACGCACCTACATGAACCAATTCGACATCGTTTTCTTCGTCACCACCAGCACCTCCTCTCTCGTCGGTGGCTGCATCTGCGACCTCTGTCACGTCGGGATCAGCATCATCAAAGTCGTCATCTCCTTCGTCGGCATCTGAGACGTCAACGACACGACGGTCGCCTTCTTCACCATCGCCCATTTCTTCGTTGATGAAAGCATCGGCCTCGTTTACGACAACGTCGGTTTCCACTTGGTCAAAGTCATTGGCATCGTCACTGTCATCATCTCCTCCTCGTTGACCGTTAAGATTCTCATCATCATCAGCAGATGCAGCAGCAAGGTTTGCCACTGTGTGGGATGTTGATGGCGGTAACAAGGCGGCGTCTTGCTGAACAAGTTCTGAAAACTCGTCGTATGTCTCCTCCAACATAACTTGCTCCTTCCTCTAAAAAAGAGTAGCACAGACGGCAAGTAAGCACTTCCGAAAACACAAACCAAGAGAATTGAAAACAATTCGATTAAATTTCAAACAAACAGATCGAGGAGCGGTGTAGTTTGCGCAAACAAAACAAGAAAGAACCTAGAAGGTCTGATCTACTCTACTGGCACGTTGTGTTTTCCTTCTGTTTTTTTTTTTTTTTTTTGAGGTGATCTTCACCCGTACAGCTCAATGCGCTCTATGTTCTTGACGCCTTGAGACGCAAGTTTGGCCATCATTTTATCCAAGTCTCGAGGCCCAATGCCAAGGTCATTCTCGAGCTCTACCACACGCTGCGTCTTGTCATGGAAAGTAACGAGGACGCGTCGAGCCGTTGTGTTTTGCGCCACTCCTTCACCTCCACTCAAGTGCCAACAGTTGCGCATCATCAACTCGAAATAGTCGTCGTTTTCTATCGACGCAGAAAGTGTTTTGTAATAGTCCAGGAACTCCCACCAGCTCACCACCGCATCTGAATTACGATTCCAAAGCGACACGAACTCTAGCAGCACCTCGTCACTGGTAGACTCGCCGGAAAGGACACGGGGGTGTTGGGATGTGTCGTACCGCGCCGCGATTTCATCTAGCGTCACCTCTCCACTGCGGTCAGCATCGAGGATGTTGAACACCTGGAAAATCAACGCACGACGCTTGCGGGACACCGGGCCCCGCATAGCGTACAGGAATTCATTTTCATCCACCGTGCCGTTTCTGTCAGTGTCCATTGCTAGCACAAGGTTGTTGGCATCATGCAGTGTGATTGGTGTAATTCCAAGCGTAGTCAACGCAGCGTGTAGATCTTTGGCAGAGAGCTTGCCAGAGGCACTCCCAACAACTCCGCGTGTGCCCTCGGCAACACGGTTCAACGTCAGGAATGCTTTTTGGAAGGAAAGCAGCCACGACTCACCGCCATGGCGTCGCGCAATCTTTGTCTTCACATCCTCAAGCAGCCTCCGAGTGTTAGGGTTGAGGGTTGCAAGCTTCGCTTCGTCGGTCTGCTTCTTGGTGCGCAGAATACCAAACACCATCTCACCAAACACACGAAACGGGACAACGGTGGTTTCATCCAGGTCCATCCTTGCAAATAGTCCATCGTACTCATCTTCCGTCAGCGTCAGGGAGAAGCCTTTCTGCAGCACGTTGCGGAACCCCTCAAACTCCATTTCTTCATTCGGAGTGGATGTGTGCTGACGGCACAGTTTGATGATAAACTGCGCACCCTTCGTTGGCTCAGAGAAGCCCTTTGCTTCAACAGACTGCTTTAAGGATTTGACTATGGTGTCTAATTTCCGCTGCAGCGCTTCTGCTCTGGCTGGTGCCTCTGCTAGCCATCGTGCGCGGGTTTGCGCGTCTCGCTCCTCTCGAATGGCATCGTGGGTTTTTCGAGCAATCGACGTAAACGCAGGACCTCCTACAGATTGGACAACCGGTGCGGCACACCGCATGACGTTTGTTACCGCAATAGGGACCGCGTTCGTCAGGATCCGATGTGGTGCTGCTGGGGGGAGATCCGCAGCAGTGCCTTTTGTTTGTCCATCTGGCTTAGCAGCCAGCAGAATGGCTTTGTTGGTGATGAGTTGCTGCTGAGCAGTGGCTGAGGGAGCTGGAGGCGTCACTCGGATACTGCCGTCAGCCTGAATCGTAAGCTGCGTCCCTGGTGGAAATGTAGACCCCGCTGGCACCACTCGTGGAGTGGCTGTCGCCGCTGCTGCTGCTGCTGGGGTTGTCCTTTGAGGCAGGTTTGTTAAGGGAACATGCACCAGTGGATTCACTTTGCTCAGCGTGGCAGTCTGGTCCACCACTGCCCCTGCACGATCCTTTTCCTCATGAAGCGCTGCTCTCATCGACACGGTACCTTCAAACTTGCGATCGTCTTCGTAGCGACTCTGCTGCTTCACCCACCAGTCTACTTGTGGACCCGCAGCGGACGGGGCAACCACCGATTGAGATGGGGCAGTGCTGGCAGTGTCCCCCACATCATCTTTCTGTGAGTGTCGCAAGGGGTGTGGAGTGTGCTGATATTTCCAATTCCCAAGTGTCTGAAGGGCACCGGACGACAACGCCGTGCGTGGCAGCACAGGGTTGGGGATGACGTTGGTAGGGTTCGGTGGTATCTGAGCAGGTTGGGAGGGGTGATGAATCGTTGCACGGGGGGTGGGGGGCTGCAGCTTCCCAGCCGCAGGCACCTTAGAATCCGTTACATTGAGCGGTGGGGTGGTAGGCGGCAACGGTGCCACATGCGCAGGGAGGGCGTATTTTGACAACGCCTTGGCCTCCTCGACGCGAGTGGTGCGATCTACAACGATTGGACCAGGCTTCGGTTGCACTGCAGCTTCCACCGCAACCATCAACTTTTCCGTGGACGCGAGATGACCTGGCGCCGCTGCGGCTGGGGTGAGGGGCTTTCCGGCCGCTGTTGACGGGATCACTGGCGGAGTTGGTGAAACAGGAGCCACTTTGGGTCCGTGCGCTCCGTGCGCAACGGCTGCTGTCTCTGCGCTGTGGTGGTCCACGTGTGGCCCCTCAGCAAACGTTCCAATCACGGCCTGGGAGGGTTCCGCGTGTAGCGCCTTGTGAGCAGGGACAGTGTCATGAATACGTTCGTTGGTCGACAGGAGTGCAGGCGTCGCACGTTGGGGGCTGCCCGCAGCGAATGCGCCATATGCTTGGGACGCACGAACACGTGCCCCGCTGGTAGCATTGACATCTACGGCAAACGGTGACTCTTGCGACACTTTTGGTTTTGCGTAGACAACAGCCGGGGCCTCTGCCAATGACTTGGCATCCTGTGGTTTCGTTGCGATCTCACGCCCTCTCTCCCGCTTTTGGAGAAGTGCAGAGGTGCGCTCTCGCGCAGGGGCTGGCTGTGCCCCGTCGCCTTGTGCTGTGGGATCCGCATGTTTCGCCCAAGCACCACTTCCTTGCAGCATTTTTGCAACATCTGGTTCTTGTGGCTTTACTGATGAGTAGATGTGCGCTCGTGAATCAGCGCCTCGGGGTTGCATGGGACGAATGTCATTGTGAGGTGGTTTCTCACCAAATTTCAAAGCGTAGAACATCTTGCAAGAAACGGACAAAGAGCAAGAATCACATCTTGAAGATTATTGGAAAAGCACGAAGATTTTGTTTAGATCATTTAAAGAAATGTCCCCCCACACTCTCCCTTACGTGGTGCCACTCCTCTCTTGCGGTTTATGAACGAGATGAATTTGGAGCTATCATATCATCTCTCTTGTGGGGTGAAAAAACAAAGGAATATCTATACTGTTGTGTAATTGTCTCAAAAAGAAATGTTGCCTCTACTCACCCCCGTACCAATCCTGGGTGCCCACCACGCATTCGTTGTTCGTGTCTCTCCATTGATGTTTTCTAGTAGTCATCATCATTCAGCATAATGGCTAAGAACTCTTCGAGATTGATCTCACCGTCTTGGTCTCTGTCAAACTCGTCAATCATTGCCTGCAGCTCCTGATCGCTCATGTTCTCTCCTAACTCCTGAGCAACCTTGCGGAGGGACCTAAAGGAAATCTTGCCGGTGTTCTGCGGGTCGAACAACTTAAAGGCTTTAATCATTTCCTCGCGAGGATCACGCTGAGCGAATCGATCAGTCATCAAGTCTGTAAAGCCGCGAAGGTCCATTAAAGGTTGGCTGTGTTGGTCACGCTGCGTGCAATCTTGCATCATGCGAAGCACTTCTTCCTTCTTCGCCTCGAAGCCAAGGGCACGCATGGCCACCTTCATTTCATGAGCATCGATAAGGCCGTTCTTGTCAGAGTCGAACAAGTCGAACGCTTCGCGAATCTCCTGGACTTGCTCCTCGGTAAGCTCAAATCTACGCTTACGGGGAGCGGCCACGCCTGTGGCAGGGCCACGACCAGGCATACCGCCACCGCTTCGTGACACGACGGAACCAACACTGCGGTTAGGTTGCATGAGTGATATGTGAGAACTATCTACGGTTGGCAAGGGGGGTAAAGTGAAAATGAAAATGTTGCATCCCAGAGAGAAATAATATTTGCATGGGGTGGACAAGAAAAAGAAAAAAATTAAAACCAGCGTCCCACTGAAGTTTGCTTCGTGCCCTCAGCCTCCACGGTCAACGTATATCTGCTCGTAAGATCACTGGCGTCCGCCATGCCACCAAGTGTTGCATCGACAAGGTTAGGCTTGTAGAAGCTTGTCACTAAGAAATCAAAGAACGCATCCTCATCGGCCATGGTTTGCGACAACGCAGTCCCATGCTCGTTGACAAGATCGTATGTTTTAATTTGACCAGAGTACGGTTCGAGACCTAGCTTCACGTACAGGTCATACAGTGTAGGTGCTTCGCGATATGGGAGGATGAGTGTTTCCGGCTCAGGTCCTCCAAGGTCTTTCCTCACGATGCGAATTCTTCTCATCTGTGTGATCAACAACAAAAATGTCTGGCGGTGCTCGAGGGAGAGCCCAGCATACTCCAGGACGCGGCCCGAGAGGTGGTCACGATTCGCGGGGTCAAGATTCGCCATATCCCAACAGTCTGGGTTCATTCCGATAAGTCCCGCGTCGTCCATCAAGAATTCTCTCACAAGGGATCGGGTGATTTTATGTGGCACCCCAATAAACTCGCACATTTCACGCAACAGCGCCGTCTTTCCATACGTAATGCGGAGACGAGGGCCGGCATTTTCTGGTCGAGTGTGAATGGAGCGCCACTTGTCAAAGTACGCGCGGCTAAAAAGGAGCATAAGCTGATGCTCCTCAACTGTGAGGAGCCCAGGGTCTAAGAAGCTGGGGTCCATGTTCTGCCACAACACTTGATCACACAAGGCAAAGTATGGGCACGCTTGAATCTTTGCTTGGACAGCAGCATCGTCCCACAAGTTACGATGAGGCATCAATAGGCCAGAGCCTTTTTGGGGTGGTGGAGACCAACTCTGCGCATTGACACGGCCGGCATAAATATTACCGTAGAACGGAACGCCACCACCGTTGCCTACGAATGAACTCGTGTTGTGGACGTGGAAGTGCCCTTGCTCACCATCAATACGTGCTAACCTCCGCAATGTGCTGCGCATGAGTTCCTTTTCTATGGGAAGTGTAATCCTCAAGTCCGAGGGACAACGGAAAGAGCGCACAAAGAAAACGCAACTTGTTTTAGACCTACAGTGCGAAAAACTCTGTCAAGTAGACAAAAATAAAAGTCACTGACGAAGCAAGCTGCTCAGTGCTTCGCCTCACGATATATCTCCATAAGTAGCCGCACAACAGGATCAGTGGTGCTCTGCTTTCTCACAAAACTTGCCCCAGTCTCAGGGTTCACCTCCACTGTGACATGATTGCAGTGATGGCTCTCCACGTACTGACGAAATACATGTTGATCGTCCTCCTCCTCTCCCTCTCCAACTCGCTCGTATACGGTGACGGTTGAAATAGGCAGCACACCCACGCTCGTGCCGAGCATGACGAGGCTCCTTGCGAGGAGGACATCAGCAAGCACGACATCACGTTGATGCCATTGAAGCTGCAGCGCACGTTCGGCCTGTGGTGGCAGCAGCGATTGAGCAGCGAGATACTTGGTCACACGTTGGCGTAACGCACTCAGCGTGACACCAACTAGAATATCTTTGTCCAGAGAGCCCACCACTGCTACTTCGTTGTGCGCAGTTTCCAAGATGCACAGTAAGTTCGATCGTGTCCCCTCAGGGACTTTGTAAGCATCCTCGGGGCCGTGCACTAGCAGCGACTCAAATGCGTGTAACCGTTTTTGTTGCTCTGCCGCGCGAAGGCGCAGTGGTGCTTGTACAATCTTTGCGTTGGGATTGCTTCGGGCTGCATGGTACAACAGTGCAACGTGGGTGCCGCCTCCAGCCTCATACCAAGCAACTGGCGGGTACGTGGAGGTGATGAAAAATGCCGCGATAGAGAAACGTGATGAAGGATGGGGTACTTCGCCCAATGGCAGAATGTTGGTGCCAAGGGCAACATTCTCCATAGTGTTCTCTTTCCTATCTCCAAGCCACGTGATCACTTTGACATTTTGCTCAATGTTGTCTTCAGGCTGTGCTGCGATGACGTCACGAACTGCGTGGTCAAAGCGGTGGAACCAATGCGGCCATTTGTCCATGTCACCGACCTCGACATTGTCCACGTCTTTGCAATAACTGCTTGCGGTGGACATCAGCTCGGCGGCACCAACCATTTTCTGCCGCTCCGCGAAGCTGCACAGACTGTTAAGAAACCGTTGCATGTGCTGGGCGTAGAATTGCGGGCGCCGACCATTGACACGAATCACGTCATAAATAATGGAGACGTCATCAGCTGCAGTGTTCACGTCCCTGTCAAGAATACCTTGAACATCTCTCAGTACATCGGAAGTACTTTGCAACGCGGACGTGGTGGGAGCGGTTGTGGCGGAGGGGCTGCTGCCGACAATGTCCAAAAACATTTTGCTTCTCCTCGCATCAAGGAGAGACTTCAACACAGACTTTGGAACGTGAGATAACATGACTGGAGGTGCTGGGGGCAACAACAATCCCTTTTAGCGCATGCAACGTCACAGTTATTTCGCTTTCTGTGCGGGTAAGAAAATGAGAAGAGCACAATCCATGGCGAGAGCAGGAATTATCTATTCTCATAAAAGGACAACGCACCAATTACAGAAAACAAAACAAAATTCGCAAGCATTTGTGTTGAAAAGTAATCGACTTCTGTGCGTCATTCCTCCTCTGATTTCAACAGGTGAATAAAAGCAGGCTGTAAGTTCCCCATATGTGCAACGGAGATGGACATGAACATCAAAAGCCGTGTTCTGTGCGACAATGAGTCTGGACAAGGCCTCACTTGCGTTCGTCCAGCAAATAGAAGAGAGTGTACCCAAGCTTAAAATTTGGCTCCGAAGCGTCCCGTACAACCTCATCGCTGAAGTTCCGCCAGAGTCCATCCTGCATGTCCTTCACGTCGGCTGTGTAGTGGCCTCCGTGGATGTTACCCTGGTGGTTAATCACACCGGTAAGCTTGTACGTCGTGAGGCCATCCCAATGGTTGTTGGACAAGAAAGGGCGCATCTCGAGACACTCTTGGAATGCAACAGTAGAGCTCACTTTATCGGAAAAGTTGCCGTATGAGCGGAATCGCTTCAAGGTCACTACCAAAGTTCGAGGAAGAGTGTGAAACGTCAGCTGCTTCGACGCAGACACCTTTCTTTTGCACGAGTCACAATGGTAGAGGCTATCAGCATCCAGAATCTCCTTCTTGCAATACGCAGCAAAGCAGTCTTCCACGCAGACCGCCCGGTTTAATGTGGGAATGGGAACCTCAATTCCGAGCACCGGGGAAAAGGATCTCGGGTTATTTCCGCAATTAGGGCAGATAATCGAGCTCCTCTCTTGGAACGCAAACAAGTTCACGATCAATGATTGATTGCATTGTTTGTACTGCTTCCAGTATATCGCTGCGATGTCGTGATCCTCTCCAATGTTGTTGGGAATGTCGCCGATAGTAGCGCGTTGGCCACGTTTCGCGTTAATTTCCTCGTGCATCCCGTCAAGCAGTGCACGCAGGAACTCACTCGCATCTTGCTGAGACTTGCCAGAAAACATGTCATTTTTGATCCCCACCTGGTATTTCAGCTGAGAAGGATTGACCGAAGAGCGAAGATCTTTCACTTCAAGCTCACGCATGACAAAAGCAAAAGCTTGAATCATTGAGTTTGCGTTGTGGTCGTCGAATTCTGCGAACACCCCAGAGGTTACGTAGTTGCCAAGCTCCGTTTGCTTCAAGCACTGGAGAGTGCTGTTCATGTAACACGTGTTACCAAGGTTCATGAGGCCACGACGAGACTGAGGGGGCCCAGAGGAGAAGCGCCAGGGCTCGAGCATCGTTCTCGACACAGATACCACTGGTTGTGATGGTTGTTGTGCACACACATTCTTTAACGAAGGTGGCATCATCGTCATTGGAGGCGATAGCTGCGTTGCCGGTGAGTAAAGGCTCGGCGTTGACGCTGGTGACACCGAAGAGGTGGGCGCGTACTGAGGAGGGACTTGAGGAGACGAAGTTGGTAACTTCGAATTGGGCGTTTGCTGTTGAGGCGTTCTTGGAGGGACTTGTGGCGGCACTACCACCTGTGACGCAGGCCTTCCTGCTTTAAGCGGAATACAGTGGCGTGGATGCACCGCTGCTTGGTGGCGTGATAGTTGACGCCATGCCTACGATTTTAGGTGTGGTGGGAACTTTTGCTACGGATGAGGGTTGAGGTAGTGCTGATGATGGAGGCAAGGAGGGAGGTACACCTGTGACGGGTCGTGAACTAGCAAACAGTCTCGCATTAAGTTCAAGATCCCTCGCTGCATTCGCTTCGTTGAGCCGCGCCAGACGCTGACGATGGAAATCTTCGCCGATGTCGGGAGCAATAACCTTTTCCACAACAGGAGGAACTATGATTTGGCCTCCTGATGAGAGCCCTCCGCCCTTTGTGAGCAGCTGCTGTCTTCGTTCGTTATGGCGTCGTTCTTCATCATTCTCTTCGGCGGTGTCCTCTTCTCCAGACTCCATTTGTAACGCAATGATTCGTTGGCGCTCGCCCTCAGCCTCTTTGAGATCACGATTTTGTTGCTCTAACAGCGCAGGCAGAAATGTTCGGAAGATTGCATCTGAAGACTTCAGTGCCGTATTGAGGGCACTTCTCAGTTTCTTAGATGATTCACCATCCACAATTCGTTTATGAAGGTTCGCTTCATCGTCAATCTGAATGAGGCGCATGAACTTCACATAGGCTAAATCGTAGTTTTTTGCTCGCATGGCAGCTTCTGCTTGGCCTAGCACTGCATCGATTGCCTTTAGGTACGTTGCATCTGACTGGTGCGCCTTCATGCCTCCTGTAGAGCTCCCTTGACGGTAGAGGCATTTCACATAGTCTTCCAATGACGTTTGGGCAGAGATAGGATAAGTGACCGACAGCATCGTGATGCTCTCAAAATGTATCAAGATTTCTCGTCAATGCAAGAGACAAAAATGGGGTCGTAAGAGACAACAATGAAGCCACATCGCACGGAGACGAAAAAGCAATTCACTACGATCACTGGCATTACTTTTGTCGTGTGACTATCAATCCTTCCTTAGCACGCGGGAATTTATCGATCCACTTAATTGTCGCAACCCACTTTCAGTGATCAACGGCGTTGTGATTAAGTGACTAGAATATGCACAGCATCGTCTCGTCTCGGGGACCCGGCAATATGTAAGAGTATCACGCGCGGAAGTTGCGGCCGCGCACAAGAACCCGCATTACAGGGCGTTGACCGAGACGGCATCGCCTCCCTGCTTGCGGAAAGTTTACTCGCGAAGAGCGCCAAATCAGGTCTCCTCAGCTAACGTTGAATTAAGGGGAAAATTGCGCAACAGTGTTATTTTTAAAAAAAAAATGACAAATAGATTTTACGTTGCCTGATGATGCTTTCGGAGGATAAAATTTAGGCGATAAAATGGATGAAAACATTCGACTTACGAATTGTGTTCGTGCAGCAGAGTATCTAGCAGTGCAAATGAGGAGGTTAGCTGCCCACCATGGAAGTTGCTGCCACTTGTCATAGAATAGGGATTCTACAACATCTATGACACATGTTCAGGTGCGTTGGCGAAAATGTTGAGTCATGGCGACGTGGATAACAACAAAGTAACTAGCCGAAGGACAAAAAGCTGACGTTGCTTGGCACTCATATTTATTTGTTGTCTAACGGCCTTTCTTGCGAATTGTGGAGATGATCAGAAAAAAGAAACCTCACGAAAACAACAAAGGAGAATAGTGTGTCAGCACTGACTCTATCCCATAAAGTGTTCATGATTTTCTAAATCAAATGTTTGGAAGCGAAAAAAGGGAGCGGTGGTCTAAGAGTATTTTTCCATGCTTTCCTGCTTGATTCAATTCAACGACGCGCTGAGGATCTCGTAGCCACCATCGCTGACCTGCAAAAGCTCGGACTTACGCTTGAATTTGCAAATAGTTGGAAGAAAAGCCATCACCAATGCGGAGGAGGCTGGTTGGTTGCCCACCACGGAAGTTGCATCATTTCATCTGTTAAAGGCGATGGGTGCGTTGTTGGTGCACCGGTGGTGTAGTGGTGCCCAGCAGGAGACGTAGAGAATCCAAGGAGCCTTGGTCGTGGCGGTGGTGGTGGTGGAGAATCTGTGACACCACTCATGGGAGGAGGAACATCGTTCGTGAATATGTCCGTGAAGACGGCATCGTGATTGGTGTCGTCTTCCTCCTCCTTGCAACACGTCTTGTCTGCTTGCACGTAACTGTCGTCAAAATCAGGCTCGTGAGTAGTCGTCACCACAGAGATCAATGAAAGCCCCGCGTTTGCGTGGTCTGGTGATGCTTCCTTTGGTCGTACCTCCGCGAGATCCAGTGGAGAAATGCCAATCACTTCGGGAACAGACGCGTCTGGGGCAAGGACTTCATTTTCGACAAGAGCAGCACCACCAGCACAAGCAGCTCCCACAACCGGAGCAGCGGCAATAGCACTAGCTGCTGTCGCCGTGCCGCCACCAGCACCAGCTGCTGCTGCTGCTGTTGCAGTGGAACTTATCCACGAGGCCACAGCAAGGCCAACCGCCCCTCCCACAGCAGCAACGCCAACAACACTAGCCACAGTGGCAACGATAATAGTGGCAGTCGTCGACCCGGCGCCAAGTATGCGCGGCGACTCCGTGAGGCTGGACGTGAGAGAGTGCGTTGTCGAGGGGACTGAGCGGGTAGTTGAGGAGGACACTGCAGAGGATTGCGATGGGCCTGTGGTCGACGCCGAGTGTGTTGCCGTTGGCCTTGCTGATGTGGCAGTGTGCGACTCAGATGCAAGCGGCGATGGAGAGTGCGACAATGACGATGCTTGAGTTGATGTTAGCAGCAGCGTCAAAGTTGTGCTAACGGACGGAGAGGCAGAATCTTGAATCGATACAGTTAGCGACATCGTGTTTGTTCTTGTTAAAGTGATCGAGCCGCTGCGTGATCCTGTGAATGTATTACGCGTCCCTGACGATGTTCGCGAGGTCGACGTTGATAAAGTGATCGACACTGTTCGCGACTGCACCCCATCCGTTGCTGTGAGTGAAGGTGTCATGCTGCTCGCAACTGAGCTTGACGTCGAGGGGGAGAGCGATTTCGACGGCTCCAACGTTGAGGAAATTGAATAGGAGCCGATCGTTCCAGACAGCGTTGCCGTGGTGCTGAAAGTTCTGGTCGACGTTGTGGTTGAGGTGATCGACTCTGATAATGATTCTGATCGTGATAATGACGCACTGGCGTCTTCTGTGAAGGTGCCAGCCGTTACCGATGGCGTTGATGAACCAGTGACGCTGTGTGATGGCGAAACTGTCGCACTGCCACTGAAAGATAATGAACGAGAAACAGTATTGCTTTGTGTGGGGGAAACTGTTGAAGAACTACTACTGGACAACGACTGAGTGCTGGTCGCGCTTGCTGTTTGGGAAACAGCTCCTGAGGGACTCCATGATTTCGTTTGCGAAGGTGTGAAACTTTCTGAATTGTCCCGTGTGCTGGTTGGGGCGGTGAAGGAGGGAGACGATGTACCACAAAGTGACAGTGTGTTACTGGGCGAGGGCGAAACGCTGTGAGTTCGTGTGTTTCTAGTGAATGATATGGAAGGCGACTGTGACTGAGAGGCTGAATGAGAAACCGTCCTTGACTTCGTGGAGGACAGACTCGGAGACTCAGTGACGGAAGTCGACGGTGATAATGTTGTAGACATGGAGCACGTGCGTGATGCCGTCGCGGTTGGTGAGAGTGTTCCGGCAGAAACGCTCAATCTTGGAATTGATGTCGAAGGAGTGGCCGTAGCCGAAGGCGACTGTGTTGATGTTGGGGTTCGTGTTGACGTTTGTGTTCTTGACGAAGATTCTTCGCCAGCCGACGCCGAGAAGCTCAACGACCTCGTTCGCACAAAACTGGAGGGGTTGAAGGCCAACGAAAGTCCATTGGTTGTCACCGTCGATGCAACACCACTGACGACAAATTTATTTTCGGGACTTGATGCGCCTCGATACAGCGTAGAAGTTCCGGAGGTTACCGACCAGCCGTTAGTAAACCCGCAAGTCGTTACCGAAACACCTACACTTGTTAACGTTGTAAAATAACTGTTGCCGAAAAAGGAGGCGGTGCTTGTCCCGTAGTTGACAGTTGCAGTGGATTGCAGAAATGTGCATGGGTAGCCAGTGGCAGTGATGGCAACACTCTGGACCACAAAGATGCTGTTGTAGAACTGCGAGGAAGAAATACTGAATGGCAGCGAAGACGAAATTGACCCTTGCGTGATAACAAACTGTGATGAAAAGAACGTGGCCTGCACAGTGATGGACGTTCCCACCACACTTGTGCTGCTCAACCAAATTGTCGACAACTTAGGAAAGACACCCTTAAAATTCGGTGCAGATGATATCGTGCAGCCAGTGATAAGGATGAACATGGGGACAGTACCGGCAATGCCTCCCACGTCGTCTGCGCCTTGAAATAAACATTGGGATGCGGGTTGAAACGTACACTGCTGGAACGTGATTCGCACCGTTGCACTGCTCAGTCGCACAAGCGCGGCCACATCCACCAGAACAGACCCTTGGAAGGTGACAGAGGTGTACACGATGTTTGTGCACGACTTGAATTCAACGCCAAACGTCGTTGACGATGCCGCTACAGTAGTCGAGGACAACGTACAGGCAACTCCCATCGCTGGATGCACGACGCATAGAGAGCTTAGTAGAAGCACTGCAGAAAGAATCCAGCGAGAGTGACGCTCACCACTTACCGAGATGGGCAGTTGCGATCGCATTTGCAGCAAAATGTGCTCGAATCGGCGGGAGAGAGGTAGGGGTGCGCTACAACGTCATACTTACATGTTGTTTGATTTCCATTCTAAGAGCGAAGAGAAAGAATTCTAAGAGCAGGAAGGGAAAGAAGCCCAAACCGTGTTTATGCGCGCCAGCTGGGCCTTTCGCTTTTTCTTTTTTCTTAAAGAAAACATTGACCGCGCTACGAGAGTAAATTCTGATGATGCAGAAAGTATCGAAGCGGAGAAAACGAAGAAAAAAAATGGGCAGGGTGTAGACCTGGACGCACAATCGTTGTTTGCAGGGTGTGCAATGAGCAAAAGAAAATCCAGTAGGTCACAAAAATTAACTCGTGCATACACTCAAACGCACATCCTCTCTCTCTTCTCTGGTACGCATTACGTGAGAAGAATGTGAAGTTACAAAAGCAGACCTCTCCTCTGCATCATTCGTGAAAGAGAAAAGGTACGGGTCACAAAACCCCTCTTGATTGAGAAGGAAGAAAGAAAGAAAGAAAGGGGCCTCCGAAGGAGGATTGATTTCTGAGGAGGTGTGGAGAGGGTCACGTAAGGAAGCAAATCCTAAGCAATCGGCATCGTTTCAAGCAGCACTCACACTCAGAGTAACAAGCGAAATCTATCACAAGTGTAACAAGAAAAGTAATCTGAATCACCAGCACCGTTGGGGCATCGAATAAACGATGTCACATCACAAATAGGTGGTCGTTGCAGAACGCATTCCGGAGGGGAAAAAGGAAATTTTGATCAAGAAATAAACCACAATTAATGTGGTGACTCGTCTTTCTACTTCAAAAAAAAAAAAAAAAAAGTAGGTCGGGGCAATGACTCTTTTTGGTGTTGTATCCTCCTCAGCTGCTGCCAAGTGGAAACAAAACACTTTACTCTTGCAATCGGTGAAAAAGGCACCGTGCTTGGGAAATAGGAGCTGAGAAGCAGAGAGACACAAAATAGGACACAATGGCGTATATGGAGGGCACTGATATTTTGTTTTGTTTTGTTTTCATTACCATTAGCGGCTGTGCTTCTTTTGATGCGACGAGAACTAAGAAATTTTCTTCCAAAGGTACCACGGTTTCAAACCCAAGAGTGTGCTCGGATTCCAG
>CYKH01000202.1:21148-65265 GCA_001460835.1 Bodo saltans | reverse complement strand
CGGAGACACGTGACCAAAGCGACTGGACGCGACGGACGTGGCGATTCCTGCTCCTCCGTCTCGGCCCCCTCTGTCTGATGCAGCTGTTCGTCGCAATGAGTGGTCACTCCAAGGATACTGTGGTTGCTGGTACACCCATAGCGCTGCATCTGGGATGGAGACAGGTGGAGAGTCTCTCGGCACGTGGCAACCAAACGCAATGTACATCAAGTCCGTGGGATGGAACACTCGAGAGCCGTGGCCGCCGCCCGCATTCACAAGCGATGCCGCAGCAGGCTCTGTTGTGATCGGCAGCCAAAGTCGACGTCTGTAGTTGATACTCATGCTCAACGTTTGGTTGGAGAGGACAGAGGATGCGTCGTCGTCTTCGTCATCGTCGCGACGTGCCTGCGTTTCACTGCCGCTGCTGGTGCTGCGGTTCTCTCCGAACGCACCTGAGTGGTGAATATGAACAAAGCCAGCAGAAGTCGACAACCCACTCTGGCTTAACGAGTCCCCACCGCTCCCGTTCGCACCTCCACCACCGAGCTTATTACCACCACCACCCCATTGCCTTAATTCACGAAGAAGTAGGGAGCGTACGAGCGCGACAGACATGGCATCATTGTCCTCCGTGATGCCCAGGTGCGGAAGTTTTACCAAAGGAACTGTTGTGGTCGTCGTTGTGCTGACGGCAAGTTGTGGACCTCCTCCTTGCCCTCCGCCACCACCAGCTGCAGCAAGGGGCACAGGGACGTACGGGGGTGCATGTTTGCTCTCTCGCAAAATCGCTCGCTTCTGATGCGCAGTGGGCAAGAAGGTAAACTCATCGTGCTCGCCTCTCAGCATGCCCATGATCAACTCCGCTCTCACGTCTCCTGCTGCTGCAGATGCGGCGATCCACCGAAATACTAACCAATGTTCATGCCACTGACGAAGTGAACAGGCGATCACTTCTTTCCACGTCGGTGGTGCTGCTGCTGCTGTGCGTGTTGTTGTGCTGGGGTTCGAGTTGGTAGACGAGATGAGTGGCATGAGCGCCGGTGGGAGGCCGGGAGTGGTCATTAGGAGTGCGTTCTGGGTTCGTTGGTCAGAGACCGGGTACTTGGCCATCATGGCGGCTAAGCTTGACAACGTGCCGTCGGCGCCGTCCATGGTTGTTTGCTGAAACAACTGAACGGACTGATCCAGCTGAGGAGTGCCCTTTGCGCCCTTCACCACCGTAGTCGCATGAAATTTGGAGGTTGTCAACGACAACGGCGACAAAAGGGGCGGCATCGCGAACGAGGCAGTAAACTTGCGGATGGACTCAGATCCAATCGCTGAAATTGAAGAATTTAGGAGGAGTGTCGACGCGTCCATCGCCGCCGCCGCTGCAGAAATTTGCGGGGTTGCTGTACCATCACTCATCCCGCCTGCCCATCGTGTGCTTTGGCGTTGCGGCGTTCGCGTCGTCGTGGGTGAAAGAACAACGGACGGATCTCCCCCTCCTACTCCCACTCGTTCTCCTCCTCGTTGCCGCGTTACCTTCGGCGTGTGCAGCACTTCCCTTACAACATCATACTGAAATGACTTTGGTAAATGAAGCATGTGAAACAAATTCGTGACGATGCGGCTTGATAGGAGGTGCCCACTGCCATCATGTAAATGATGGGCTGTGGCTGCGGCGTTGGATTTCACGATTGTTGTGTCCTCACCGAGCATCCGGGCCCGTTCCTCTTTAATGCGTCGCTCTTCCTGTGCATCTGCATCTTCTTGCCTGGCGTCCATGGTCGCCACACAGGATGCCACCGCAAAGCGTGAAACCATCGCCTCGGACCACCCGAGCGACTTTCCTATGCGCACCAAATAGAGCTCCTCCAGCACGCCACCTAAACATTGCATCATGTGCTTGGGGACTTTCCAATTGTCTTCGTCGTCTTCTTCTTCGACTCCACTTTCTTGGGGCGGGCTTCGATCGCGGAAGGCGTCGCTCCCGGAATTCTTCTCTTTCTGGGTTGAGGCAAGTGGGTCTTTAGATCCGAAAGAGACGTTTTCACCTTCCCCTTCTGTTGACGAGATGATTGACTTCGCATTGGATGCACCGCTGCGCCTAAGGGCTGGAGGTAACGTTGGTGAACCACCTGCTTGTGGCGCTGCAAGGATCGCTCCCTCAGCTGCTAGCCGCTTTAGATTCGGAGAAAACAAAAATGACTCGGATAAATTGCCCTCCGCGAGCAGCGCTTGTAATTCCCGAGCAACTGGGGCAGACGTTTCTCTCGTGGCGGTGGGAAGTCGCCACATTCGCCATCGCGTGCCAAACTGAGAAAACGGAGGCGACGCATCACTTTCGTCGCTGGAGCTAGCGAACGAGTGCGCACTCCCCAGTGCAGTGAGAGATGGTGGGCCACCACCACCACCGCCACCGCCAGCGAGTCCTGTCGCATTTCCGCCGGCGACGTTGCTACTGCAGGCAAAGATGGTCTCGATTGGGGGCAACCAAGCAAGGGAGGCGGGTCCTGTGAACATTTCTGTTGCGGAGCGAAACGCTTCGAGACGGTAACTGTCGACAGCAACGCGCAAGCTGTCGACCCGAGTCGCACAAAGCACAAATTTTGTCCTTGGAAGAGCACGGGGAAGTCCACCTAGGGCTGCGGCTGCTGTCGCCGACCCTCCGCCGCTGCCTGCTGGGTCAGAAGCAGTAGCTTCGTCATCGTGCCGAGCAGCGCTGTTCGCTCGCTGAAGGTGGTGATGGTTCCCCCCTTTGTTGTTAGGGTGGTTCGACAGTTCGTCTTTTGCATCTGCACAGATGGCAGCCATGTTGGCTTCAAGCCAGTGAAGGCTATGCTCGTCCGATACGTCGAACATACAAAGCACCACATCAGCACCGGTGCACTGCGTCCGAATGTACGCTGCACTAGCCGACGATGGGACGTCAGTGATGACGACCGGCACTGCAATACCGTTGCAATTTATCGTGTGGATCCGCTTGGAGATATCGTCGGCAACGGAGGAAGCGGTGGTGTCAGCCGATGCTGCTACACCACCGCCGCCACCTGCGGTAGTGGTGGCGCTGTTGCTCTTCTTAAGGTTTGGATTCGACGCAGGCGCCGCCTTGGCGCTTGCATGCTGTTGATGATTGTGGTGGAGGCTGTATCGATCTACCCAGTGAGCCAACGTTGATTTCCCACTTCCTGAAGCGCCAACTAAAATAATTCGGAACGGTTCCAACAATCCTTGCTGAAGAAAGTTAGTTGACAGTGCACGAGTCGCCGCACGGAATAGTGCGCGCTCTCGCATGGCAGGGCTCTGATGGGCAAGATGGAACTGAATCTCGGCGTCTGACGTGGCGGGCACTGCTTCTAGGGGAACAAACGAGGACAACGAGGGCTGCATCATCGACGACGACCCTCCCCCTCCATCTGCGTGATCTGATGGGATGATAAACATCTTACCGATGGTCGACAACGCAACGATGAGTTCAGTCTGAGGAACCGCAGCTGCAGCAACCGCACCACCACTTCTGGAAAAAGGATTATTATTCAGTGCCGGCACCAACGCCCCTCTCGTCACGCTTCCTTCGAGTAGAAATGAGAACGACGCTAACGATTGTCCTGGCCCACCAGGAGAATGAACATCACTCCGTGCGCTCCCTTCCCACCAACGTGCTCGGAATGCCCACGGCTGATGTCCCACACCCGCAGCAGTAGCAGCAGCTGGTCCTATGTTGGCAATGGTCGAAGATGAAGCAAGGCCAGCGGCATTACTTCCTACAGCTCCAGCCGTGACGACTGTTGGGCTGGGTAGAGTTGTCATGGGAAACACTGGGCGTAATATCAACTCCCGCTCCGTTGTCGAAAACGCCTCTTCTCCTGATTCTTTCTTTGGGTCGTCGTGCGGAGCCCCACCACCTCCAGATGAACGGGTGTAAAGCTGCCAGGATGGTGCATCTACAGGCACAACGCGTTGTGGTGAATACTGACCGGCACTCTCGGCAAAACTGCGCAGCGCAAATCGCGCTGCTCGAGCAGGATCCGAAGTCTCACGCAGCACTGGCACTGCGTGAATCGTGTGCGACGTGCGTTGCCATTGAATGCACAAATAGGTTGGCTGCGGCCGCCCGGAAGAAGAAGTGCGATAATGATGAGGGGCACCACCAGCTCCTTCTGCTGTCCCAGCCCCGTTGTTCCTCCCGCCTTGACCACCACTAGCAGCGCTGATGTTGTTGTTGCTGCTGGCCGTGGCAATTGAGGAACTTGTGGAGCTGCTCCGCTGGCATCTGAGAAGAAAATGCATCCCATTGGTATTCATTTCTTCCTGAGCGTACGTCACAAGCGGGTCCGTTGAGGAGGCACCAGCAGCCGTAGAGGCGCCAGGCACCACGTTGCTGTTGGCTGGGGCCACGTCACCCGCAGCATCGACGACATGTCGATGCCGTTTGGAGAACATAAATGACTGAAACGCCGCACTCATTTCACTGTTCTTCTTCGTCAACTTATTCTGATTCTGCGTCACAGAAGGAATCGTAGTGGACTCCGCCTCACTCCCTTCGCTGCTGCTGTCATCATCGTCGTCGCCGGATGACACGACGTTGCCGATGGTGTCATCCACTTCATCGTCTTCATCTTCATGCTCATGAGAACCTCCGACTGTTGTCTTAGTCGTGTCCGCCTGGGATGTGATAGTGGCCGAGCTGCTCTTTTTGAATCTAGGCGGAAGGGTTCGCTCGGGTGTCGTCGCTGCCGCTCCGCCTCCACCACCTAAGCTGCTTCGATTAGCCACAATACTCATGCGTCGACCGACCACTCGATGCATCTTTGTCCCCAGATTTGGGAACGCAGAGATCCAACCGGACAACAAGAGTCGCTCCATGCGCTCCGATGGCACTGCGCGGAACAAAAAGAAATGGAAGGCAAGCTCCCATTCCACTCTGATATCTGTCGATGTAAATGTGAGAAGATACAGCTTTCCTGTCTTCTTCATCATCGCTGGATCACCACACACCACAATCGACGTGGCATCGACGGGACGTGCCCACGCGTCTCCTGTGAGGAACAGCTCACCTAAAATCTCGGAAGCGCATGCGGAAGTACCTCCCCGCTGGAACGCCTCGAATGTGGATGTCGACCCGTACTGTAACCGATGTTCCAACAGTAATAGGAAACGTGTTTTGACATTACTGACAACTTGTAACTGCCCAAGGGACAGAGGTGGGGGCATAACCGTAAATGTTGTGGAGCGATCCGCTCCGACAAGCTCGCGCACTTCCACATCTGTCAACGGTACTCCTGGTCGCGTGGGATTTTTAAAGACAACCCCTGTCTTCTTGCACCAGCCTACTTTACGAAAGCGACTCAGCGCACTGTTGCTCGCGCCATCGCCTTTCGAACGGCTGCGTTGTTGACGCACTAACATCTCATCTGCAGTTTCGTTAATAGAAACGTCTGTCGGTAGCACAATACTAGGAAGATTCGTTCGGTTGTTTCGTGACATTTTTTTCTTGATGGACAGTTCTTTTTTACAGCTGGTTGTGTGCAATCTTGTTGTCGCTGCTTCGCATTTTAAACGCTAATTTTGTCGTTTTTTGTGTGAAATATTCTGGGTTTTTCTCGCGGTCAAAATGAAGCAATATCAAAGTGTAGGCACTGGGCATGAACAAACGTTGATTGCATACTCCCCTTCTTTTGAAAAGGAAGAACAAAATAAAATGTGAGGGGGCTTACTTTTGTTAATGCCCGATGATACTTGACGTCGGCTTGAATGTATCTTTCGCCCCATACGCCTTGAACAACCCAGGTGGTTGCGACCCAAAATTAATTCTGTCCTGCGCGACAAGCTCCATCTGTGCCTTCGAACGTAACGTTTGAGCCTGTCGGTCTTCGTTCCAGTACTTTCGCTCCCCGACAGTGTTTTCAAAGGCTTCAAAACCGTTGATGATTGACCCTCGGTTCTTAAGATACGCCGCTAGATCTTTTTTCGACATCTTAGACACTGCCGACCGTTGCCGCAGATCATCTTCTTTCTTCTTCAACGATGTAAGTGCATTCCAAGGAGCTTCGGGGTTCTCGCGACTGGCAATGCCAGCGTACCTTCGAGCCCTCCACATATTCATGGCTTCATCAGGTTCGCGCTCCATCGACTCCATTGATGTTGTCATCGATTTTGTCGATTGATTGTGACGAACGTTACTGTGGCGGTGTTGAGATTGTGGGGCACCACTGATTTGGCATGACTTCAGTGAGTTTTTGACTCGACGCCGCCACCCGGGAGCTGCACGATGAGGTTCGACCAACGACGTGGTAGACGCTTGTTTGGCATAGCTGTGTTCGTCGGTGTTGTTGAAGACAACCACATTCTTTTGTGCAGGTGGTGGTAGAGGTTTCGCAATGCCCAACCGCTCAAGCCTCTCACGTTTGGCGGCTTGCCGCTGTTGCGTTTTAGACGTGCTCGAGCTCCAGGCATCCAACGTGTCGAGATACCTGGAGACCCGACCACCCTCGGCGCCGCCTCCTACATAATGATCATCGCTCGACGCATTCTCCAGCGTTGTCGACGAATGATCGGTCCCAACGACTTTCTCTTTCGCCTCTGCACTGGAAATGCTGGTGTCGTTTTCAACGTGTCCGTCACCGGCGTCGTCAAAGCTCACGTCAATGGCCTCATCGGCGTGGACCCCGTCGTGCAGCCTAACGCGGCCTCCACCGTACGGAAGGTCGAAGGAAGGCCGTTGGGGACGAGCCACCGCTCCTGCTGGCCCGGCACCACTATGCCTGCTGCTGCTTATCTGCAGCGTGACTGATTTCTTGCTCTGCTGCTGCTGTTGGCCCCTCGATGAGGATTGCGTGTTGTTGTGAGGGTCGTTGCTGCCGCTGCTCAGCAGCATATGCTTATGTGGATTCATTTTGGCGAACTGCGCTTGAGATAGCTGTCGTCTCTCGTTCCACAACTCCCAAAGTCGTGACTCCTCGGCACGTTCTGCTTCATCCGCTGCCAGTTTTGCTTTTTGCATGAGCAGTTCGCGTAGCTTGTCACCTGGGATCATACCACTTGTTTCGGCAATCAGTCCACGCAAGACATCCATGTTCGTGCCATCTTTGGCAGAGATTGGCAGCACAAATGGAAACGCTTTCCGAAACTTTCGCCGCTGCTTTGTGATCAACTCATACACTTGTCGCATCACAGCGCAGACACGTGAGTGAGGAACAGTGTCGCATTTTGTCAAAACGATAAAGAACACACCGTGTAAGTTCTCCAACCATTCCATGTAGGTAATGTCCGTCTTGGTGAGACCACGATCGCAGTCAATGCAGAACAGAACCGTATTCACAGATCGGCGGACGCCTAAGTAACTGTCAGTCGCAGCAATCGCGTTGTCCCTCCAAGCATCGGACATGCCCTCGATACCAAAGCCGGGGAGATCGACAAATGTGAGTTGAAGGCCGCCACCGGGAAGCTTCACCAACTTGTTCGGGTTGCGATTTGCGAAGTCTTTGAGTTGGTCGGGGGTCACAGACTGGTAGAATGTCACCTCTCTCGTGGAGTTGGGTGTGCTGCTTGTTTTGGCCATTTCTGGTTGGCCGAGGAGCGAATTGATAAGACTGCTCTTTCCGGCGTTTGCTCTTCCTACCATAACAATCTCCATGTAGAGATTATTGATTTCGAAAAAGTAATCGCTCGAAGGCGCGCTCAGCACTTTTGAATAGTGTTGCCCGAGCATCAGCTGTTGTCCGAGGGAGATACTCTCCTCTGCTATCTGACCAAAGGCCAGCGGGGGAGGGGGTAGCAGTTTTCCAGCGTAGGTGTAATCTGTAGGAATGGGATGGGTGAGCTGGTACAAATACTTTCGTCGACGCTCCACTTCGCGCTCTCGCACCGCCTTGAACTCGTCCGTCACCAGTTCCACCACATCAGCGCCAACACGATGCGCTCGACTCTTCGCAGCCGCATCGACGGACGATGGGGTAGCGATGTTTGTGAAGAGGGTGCCGCTACTCTCTGGCGAGGTTACGCTTGAAGTGTAAGGCTCTACAACCACATCGTCGTCGATGTCCCCCGAAGACGTCAATGCTGGCGACGACATAGCTCTTATAACGAGTGCGTCATTTGTCGTACTGTCGCCGTCGTTCAAGAGTCTGGGTGTTGTCGCCGCTGACTCAGCGATCTCCTGAAGCGCAACCTGAGGTCGTAGGCGGGGCGGGAGCGATGAGTTTTGTCGTCGCCATCGGAGCGTCAGCCGCATCGACGGACGATGGGGTAGCGATGTTTGTGAAGAGGGTGCCGCTACTCTCTGACGAGGTTACGCTTGAAGTGTAAGGCTCTACAACCACATCGTCGTCGATGTCCCCCGAAGACGTCAATGCTGGCGACGACATAGCTCTTTTTACGAGTGCGTCATTTGTCGTACTGTCGCCGTCGTTCAAGAGTCTGGGTGTTGTCGCTGCTGACTCAGCGATCTCCTGAAGCGCAACCTGAGGTCGTAGGCGCGGGAGCGATGAGTTTTGTCGTCGCCATCGGAGCGTCAGGTTGGATTGATGCATATCTTGCCGCTCCATGAGGCCAATGCCTCCTCGATCTTTTCGCAGGAGCGACAAGCGGCTGCGGTCAGAAGCCGAAGTCATGGAGGTGATGCTCGTCGCGAGAAGCATGCGCGTTGTCCTCCATCCACAGCCTGTCGATTGCATTTTTTTTTTATATGTATTTTGCCTTTTGACACACACAAATATTGTTGACGACACTTTGAGATGACACGGACACAAAAAAAAAAGGAAAGGAAAAAAAAAAAAACGCCACGATTGAATGACAGACTGCATTTTTGGGAGGACACCTCTCAATATTCAACGTGCAAAACAATCACTTTTTTATTCTTTCGTCATCGCTGTTGTTGAACTTGTTTGATTTGTTGTTTGTTGTGTAGGTTTGTTGTTGTTGTTGTTGTGTTGTTGTATGTGTTTTGGTAATTTACCAAAAATGGAAAGTAAACGAAGGTTTGTGTGGGGTGTTCTCTGTGTGTCTGCGTGCTGTGTGACTCCAGCCGTTCGTTTCGCATGTCATCGGTGCTCACATCAGCGATCTCCGCGAGAATTAGTTCCAAAAAATCAGTTGGGGAAACACACACACACACACATGCACATGAAAACAAAGAAAAAGCTCGTCGCAAGGTGCATGGGGGCCAAGAGCAAAAAAAGCAGAATGGTAATGATGGAGCTCTTCGTTTCCGCTTTTTTTACTACGATGCTTTATTCTTCAGCTTCACAAATTGAAGCACCTTCGTCAGATCCGTTTTGAGAAGACGTAGATCGTCTTGTTCTTGTTCCAACAGCGTGCGTGTCCTTGATGCCTGGAGCTGCTCATCCGTGAAGTCATGTCTCTTGGCCGCAGTGCGAACCCGGTCCTCCTCCATCACGCGCTTCAGGTCTTCGAGCGTGCGCTTCAAATCGCGCACTTCATTGCCGATAAAGTCGATTTCTTTCTCTGCTTTCAATTTTCCGTCGCAAAGAGACGTGTGTCTTGCCTTGACACGCTGAGCTAAAAGATCGTCATGCGAGATACTCGTCTGGCGCTCCTTGATAAACGTTCCACGGCGGATGTGAAACAGTTGTTCATTTTCCACTTGTTTGAGCTGCTTCTGGGGCGCCTCGAGAGATTTCTTTTCAGTTTCATAGGATGCGACAAGTTCGTCCATTTGGTTCGCTTTGTTCTCCTCAAGCTGTAGAATTGCTGCCTCGTGATTGCGGAAGAGGGCGTCGACGGTGTTGCACAACTCAACATGCAGTGCTAGCGCTTTATCACAACGCACTTGAGCGTCATTGTATTGAAGGGCATCCGGTAGCTCAACGCTGTTTGCAGAAGAAGAAGCACCCCACGCTTCCTTCAGCTGCAGTCTTGTCGTTGTAGCGTCGTTCGAGCCGCTAATGGCAACCTCCGCGGCCGTAATTGACTTCTCCACGGCGGCGTGGCTCTTGGCTGGAAGCAGTCGAAGTCGGTCTGTCGTCACTGACAGTAGTGCCTTCGCCTTCTCTAGTTTTGGCAACTCTGTTTCCAGAGAGGCTTCATGCGTGGCAATATCGGACGTGGTTGCCTTCGAGAACGCGAGAAGAACTTCTTGGGAGTCAATAATCACACGAAGCTTTTCATCCTCGTCCTCGAGGCTCTGCAATTCACTCGTTAAATTGGTTAAGAGAAGAGCGTGTTCAAGCTCAACCGCGGCAACGCTGAACAGCGACTGCCATTCGGTTGCTTCTTCAGCAACAACGACAGCTCGTTCGATTTCCTCCACGCAGACATGCGAGGCTAGTGCTGCAACCGCAATCGCTCCATCTCGCTGTGCGCCAACGTCGTCACGATCGCGCATCTCGCTAGACTGAAGAAGTTCCAGCTGAGAGGGGCCGGACGGAGGCGGTGCTGCCACTTCTTCTTGTTCCTCGTCGACGTCGTCGGTGGAAGTGATCGCCTCCTCGCCTTCTTCCTCCTCTGTGGGGGTGGGATGCTGAGGCGCACGTTCTTTTCCATCGGCGTTCGACTGGTCAGTGAGATCACGGGAAGCTGGTAATGTGGCAACCTCTGACATGTGTTTGGATTTGCGTTGCTCTCCTTTCCTTCTTAACCCTTGTTCTTCCCAAAAAAAAGTGCAGCAAAAAAATCCGTTACAAGCCGCAAGAACCAAAGAAATTGTTGTGGGATTGGGTTTTCGGTAGTAAGACAGATCCACGTACGTCAACAAGGAAAAAAACCTTTGTTTCAGAAAGAAAACATGTGTGCTTTTTTTGAGTTTTCTTGCCATCCTCGTGCTTTTTAACCGACACACGCAGTTTCTTGTGTTTTCAAAATGTTTGTGTGTTAGGCTTTCTTTTTTTGACGCGCAGATACGACTGCGGGTGTATAACATTTTCCTTGTGAAAAGCCTTTTGTGTTGTTATTTTCCCATTTCATTCCATCTGGATGCAACTGTTTGATGCCAACGTGATAGACTTGAAGTTTTCACTTTCAATTTTTTGCTTTCACATTTTGCAGACCTCAATACTGTTGCATTTTTTGTACACATTGTGCCAAGAAGCCTTTTTTGTTTGAAGCAAAACTACAAAAATATGAAGCCGAGGCCTGTCCCTCGCATACTCAACCAACGGAGGTGGTTTCAATTCTCTCTTCTTCATTCTGTGTGGTACTGATATCAGTTATGAGCACACAGATACAACAAAAAGAAATAACCTGCACACCACATGCACTCAATAGGTAAGAGAGAAAGAGAGAGAGGGGGGCAAAGGCGCTCATTATGATTGTAGCGAAGCATTTGAGATGCCTTGTGTATTCTCTCTCTAGAGAGAGAGGAGGCAAAGGCGCTCATTATGATTGTAGCGAAGCATTTGAGATGCCTTGTGTATTCTCTCTCTACTGATATCCTCCTCGACCGGCGCAGCGCATTTGACTTGCCGCACTGATTTGATGAAGGCGTCAGGGAGAGAGAGAGAAATCTGTTGTGTGAGACGCAGTGTGCGACAGTGGCGCGCGGTTGGAAAATTGAAATGGAAACCAGCGCAGCAGTCGGCTCCTCAAGCACAAGGAAAAAAAAAGAAGGGTGAAAACGTAACGCTCTTCCCACTCCGCATTGTCTTTGCAGAACTGGGGATTAAGAATATTTCTGTCATTTTTTTTTTTTTGATTTGTTTTGTGAGGTTTTCATTTTTTGTGTGTGTATGTGGTTTGAGATTTGTACTTTTTGTTTGTTGTTTGGGGTTGGGTTTGAATTTTCCTGCCCAGGAGTCACAATCTTTGCACATCAACCTGAAAGTTGGTTGTTGTGTTTGTTGGGTCAGTTTTCTTTAGTTTCTTTGTTTGTTGTCCTGGGGGGCTTGCTGAGGCATCGCACATGTTTCTTTTTTGTCGCTCAGGCTTGTTTTTTCTCGGTCAATTCTGAAACAGATGCAAGCCAGCACGACAAAAACTGGCTGGTGTTTCTGTAACCCAAAAAAAAAGCACCGGAAAAAAAAAACAGGAGACATAGCAAAAAAAACACACCTGCGTGCACACAAAGTGAGAGAAAGGAGGGGGGGAGCAGGAGGGGGAGCAGGAGGGGAAAAGGGTTGAAAAAAGCTGCGCCACACTGCTGCACACAAAAAAAGTTAGCACAGGTTCGCCCGGCCCCCTTGCTTGCTTGATTCGCTGTAGCGACTCATTTTTAACCTGTGTCTCATGTGCCTTTTCTGTGGCAGCGTGTGGCTTTTGGCTTATTCATTTTCGAAGTTTGTGTTTTCAAGAAGGACGGAGGATGAAACAGAAAGATTGAGTGCGGGGGGTTGACAACAGACATGAAAACTGATGAGGGCGGGGAAGGAGAGATATCAAGGCGAGGCGGAAGAAATGAAATAAAAAAAAACCCGAGACGCTTTACCACCACAAAAGTTAGAGGGAAAAAATGAGTGGCAAGTGAGAGGCACTCCGAGCTTATTGAGTTTCGACTTACCTCTCTCTCACGCCGTCAATCATTTTCTTTGTTCCTCACAACTTCGCTGTTGGTGTGTGCGTCGTTCTTGACTTCTCTTCGGAAATTGAAAAACGTGATGGCGCAACAACAACGTGGAACTTCTGGAAAATAGTAAATGACTTTACTTTTCGAAGAAGCATCACACAAATCGTGTTGTCAAATGTGTTGCTCCTTTTCTTAGCACGCGGCGGCCATGACAAGAGCGGCTGGTTGCATTGGTGGGGCGCACAACGAGCCGTTTCCTCCTGAGTAAGGGTCATAAGACCAGCTGCCACCGCGATACTTCTTGGTGATCATGGGCGAGATGCTTGGGGAGATCACGAAGGAGCCAACGAGGGAAGGCTCAGTGGTGCTATTGGAACCGGAAGAGTGGTCATCACCGCAAAGCCCATTGGGCGAAATCGGCGTCACAGACTGCGGAGCGAAATCGACCAGTTGCATCGGAGTAGACGGAGCGGCGAAGATGACGCCGCTGCCTGCAGCCGCTGCTGCCGGTGTTGCGTACAACGCCACGTCCAACGCTGTGGGAATAATGGATGGGAGGCGTGTGGAGGTCGAGAATCCTGTTGTCATTCCTCCAGCTGCTGCCTCACCACCGCTCACACGGGCTGATGACGACGACTCGGTGTATTTCTTTTGGTGGTAATGGAACGAGAGCTCACCCCCCTCAGCGTTGTTGTTGGTCTGCTGTTGGTGGTGGCTGCTGTGATGGTTATGGCCGTTGTTGTACTCCATTTGTTGCGCAACATTCTTGCACACGTGAAGAAACTTGCAGTCCTCCGCGAAGCGGCAACGGTCGATAATGTGGAGGCGGCACAAGTTGACGTGTGAGTTTGAAGTCAAGTCGATGACATCGCTAGCAGCGACAGCGTTGTTGGCGTTGGCAGATTGATGATTTTGCAGGATTGTCAAAAGTCCTTGAGTGAAACTAAGGTTGCGGATAGGGATGAGTCCGTTATTCCACGAAAGCTTCGGGACGCGGATGCACATGCGGTCTGGATTGGTGATCAGACTACTGGCATTGTTGTTGCTCGACGTGAAATCCTGATCACCGTGCTCGACGCAGCAGAGGGGAAGTCGGTCGACCTGCAAGCGGAGCTCGTGCACTGCGTAGGGATCTGCGTGGACCTGATGGCACATTTGGCCCTGTCGGCAGCGTCCTTGAAGGAACAGCTGGCAGAGACTAGGGATCGAATGTCGCATCTGGGCAAGAGTTTCCGCGATGTGTTCGAAGGGAATGGTGAGCTTGCGAGTGAGCGGATCGACCACGACCATTGCCTGGCGGCCATCAGGTAGGGTCACAGTGCAACTACCTACGTGGGCAGGGTTGTTGTTGTGACTGCCGTGGACAGAAGCCACGCCGGTCGCCTTGGTGGTGCTGTTGCTGTATCCTTGCTGCTGAGAGTGGTGCCCGTGGGAGCGATGGTGGGATGTGGTGGAAGCAGAGGTTGGCGTGGCGGCTGAGATGGGCGCCACTGTTGCTGTCGACACCACAGATTGCCGTGGCAACGCAGAAAAGCTGGCGTAAGGGCGGTGCTGGTGGACGTGAGGCGGGGTGCTCGGTGGCGTGCTGTTGTTGTGGTTCGAAGGTGAACTCGTGTAGGGGTTGTAGTTGTTGTTTGTGGAAGCGATAAATAATGCGGAGTTGCTGGTGTCTTGCATTCTTGTTGTTGTTTTGTGGTGGTAGGTTTTCAGATCTCTGGTAAGCGGGATTTGCTTTGATTTTCGTTTTCAAAAAAAAAAAGTATAACGATGCAGTTCAATCAAATCAAAAGGCAGAAGACCGACGATATAGAATTAATTTGTTCTTTTTGTGTGTGTGTGTGTTAATGCTTGATGCGCACTTCGATAAAAATGTGTTTTGTTTTAACGTACAACCACGCGCAATAAAACAGGCACTTGCATTCGCACTTTCTTCTTCGACCTCAAAGGCATGCGTGTTATTTTTGCGGTGGGGGAACTGTGTTGGAGGGGAGAAACCTAATGGAAAGATGAAGGAAAAAGGGGGGACACACAGGCCTGGAGCTTCTTTTTTTTTGTAGGGGAATTCAAGTCTTCGTCGGTCATATATTCCAAGTTCGGAGGGGGCATTTTTGTGTTGTTTTCAGCACTTGGAAGAAATTTGCGAAAAACAAAAGAACGAGCAGAAGTGAGGGAGAGGGGAATCGCGCAAACAGAAAGAGCTGCTGTTGATGTGAGAGTAGTGGCGTCGACGACGCTCTCTCACACCACACACAGGTTTGCGCAGGGCGTGTGGTGATTGATTTTTTGTTGCCAAACACTGCGACGAGCTCTTTTTTTTTCATTGTTTCTTTCTTTTACTTCACTTCTTGGTTCACATCTCAGAGAGCGGGTGTGTAATTGGTCACTTTCGAGTTAACTACTACAACTACTATCTGTGCGGCGTTGCTTAGCAAGCACACTCTGCTAATACTGGGACTGCATCCAAAATTTCTGCTCCTTTTGTGTTTGTCATTCTCTTTTCAGTATCCCGTTGATTCTTGTCGATTGCGTTTGACCTTCGGCTCTTTGCAATCTCAAAGCTGAAAAGAAAAAAAAACAGCACGCAACAGAGGCGAAAGAGAGAAAGCGGCACTCAGCTGCTTTTTGGCACAACAAAGTTGTATGTGTTTGCAATCTCAAAGCTGAAAAGAAAAAGAAAACAGCACGCAACAGAGGCGAAAGAGAGAAAGCGGCACTCAGCTGCTTTTTGGCACAACAAAGTTGTATGTGTACGCGTTGTGTGAAGCGGGGGTGCGGAGCATCGGTGCGGTGACGCCTGCGCACACACACACGCACGAGAGCTTTGCTAATGCTGTGTGAGCGTATGGCGCGTATCCCGTGTAGTGCTTGCGCAGAAAGCAGAAAGAAACAAAAAAGGAAGAGCGAGTGATCCATCTTTGATCAGATGGAGAACAGGGGAAAAGAAGAGGAAAAAAAAGTGGATGAAACACAAAAAGGGAAGAAGCGAATTTCTTTAACGCTGGGAGAAAAAAAAAAACCACACAACACTCATTGCGAGGACACTACGAAAAGCGAGGCAGAAGAAATTCCGCGAATCGACTTTTTGCTGCGTTGGCTCAACACGAGATTATCTTTTGTGTTAAAGAAGAAGGGAGGGGGAAAAACATCCACTAAGTTCTCACCTTTCTTAACCGCGCTCACTGGTATTGTCTGTGTTGGGAGGAGGGTTGCGTGTGACTACCAAACAAGAAGTTGTTGACTTTGACTTTGATTTTGACGTCAATCTGCGTTTACTTTTCTTTTTGTTTGTGTGTTGTTTTGTCTTCGTTCTTGCTTCACTTGATTTTGCATTTTACACATGTAATTTTTTTGTTCGCCCAGTAGGGAATCACAAAAAAGAGCTCATCAGAACATTATCTCTTGGGAGGAAACAAACAAAGGGGGGGAAAAAAAGTGTGGGAAAAAAAAACGTAAAAAAAACAAAAGAAGGGTAAATAGTGGAGGGGAATGAAGATGTATCTGTGGAAGGATGTCGAATTCAGTATCGATACCGTGACTCACATCAATCAAGCTACGACGCATCGTCATCATTTACGCCCATCTGTTGTGTTTGTTTCCATGTGTTCCTGTGTGTGTATTTTCTCTTTGGCATTGCAATAATTGTCTCGTGTCGGAATCATCGCTTTGGAAGTTTGTTTGCATTTTTTTTTTTCCATTTTACTTTCGGACGTCTAGCAACCGACAACAATATTTTTGTGTGTCAGATGATGTTTAGTCCTTCCGCTTTTTAGTGTTTCTGGCGCCTACTTCATCAAACATAATTTCACGCGTTTCCTCTCGCATCAACAGCGGGTCGTCGCTTAACATTTTTCCCCTTGACACGCCTCACAAGCCCGATGTGTCGGTTGTTGGCATAGTGAGTCTCAAATTGCGGTTTAAGAAAAACGAAAAAAGCGCTGGAGGGATGGAGTGACAAAGCCAGAGAGAGTGCGGAGTAAATGAGCGGCGGGGGAGAGGGGATGGACGAACGTGCGTAAGACGGTGAACAAATGAAGAAAAAAAACAAAGTGGAAAAAAGTGGGAAAAGGAAAGCAACCGCAGGAACCAGCGCTTTTTCATTTTTTGCTTTTTGTGTGTGTATTTTTTCATCTCGTCTGCCTCACTGATGTTCCGCATATGGCTTCCAAAAGGGTGCTTTCCTTTTACTTTTATTTCCAAAATTTCTGGTCTCGCACTTAGCGTTGTATGTGTGTGTCGCCACACTGATTTGTGAACGTAAGAAGGCAATCACAAAGACCTGTTCTTCAAAAAGAAATGAAAGGAACATATTGAAAAATGAATGAAGGGAGCATGGTTGAAAAAAGGAAAGGGATTTTTTAAAAAAGCAGCTGAGAACGCAAAATCGGTTCACAAATTGTGTGAAAGAAAAAGGGAAATGAGGGGGAGGGAGAGAAGCGGAAAAACGAAGAAGGGTCACACACTTGCAATTTTTGGTTGTGTTGTCAGTCCTCGTCCCACCAGTCCTGATCCACCAAACGATACAAAAACAAAGTAAGCTCCTCTCGATTTTAACTCGCGCACGGAAAAAAAAATCATGGAATTCTTCTAGTCTTCGAAGTTGAAAAAAAGCAAACCTGGGGAAAAAATCATGGAATGAGCCTTCGCGTGCGTATCACTTTGCTGGGAGGGAGGGGGAAAAAAGCACTCACTATTTGCATCTTTGGGAGTCACGCACAGTTTCAAAAAAGAAAAATGGCTTTTCACTACCATCGCAACAATACTTTCCCCATCCCTCTTGCTAAATTTGTCTTTGTTGTGTTATGTTCATTCATCTTCTAGCAACGCCTCTACAAACCCTCGATACAATTCGTCCTCTCCGAGGCTTGGGTTGCTGTTCGATGTCGATAGTTGCTGCTGATGAGCACCGGTGGTGCCAGACGACGTTGCTACTGCTCCCGATGAGGCGGCGGTTGGTGCCGGCACCATGGGTGGGAGAAAACTCATTGCGCGGCCTCTTGGGGAAGCGGTCGGTGGTGAAGCACACGCGCTTGATGTATGAGATAGAGGTCGCACCATCGATCCTGACAGGCCTACAAGCGATGTATTTTGTTGCATCATGAAGTAGGCTGCGGCAGCAGCGGCGGCGTTGTTGTTGCTGTTCGCGTCGTTGTTGTTACTAATGCCGACCGATGTGGCGCTACGAGCATCAGCGGGCGGTGGCAACGCAAAGCTGCTCGCGGTTGAGAACGCCATTGAGCCGTTATTGCTTGCCATGGCAAAACTGCCGCCATTCATCAGTTGCAATTGCTGCTGGAACTGAATATTAGCCGCAGTGATAACGTTTCCACCTGGTGGGACCGCAGATGGCGGCTGCTGCTGCTGCTGTTGATGTTGTGGTGGTGGTGGTGCTGATGTGAGTTGTTGAGATGCAGAGCCTTGCTGTTGTTGATATGCCTGTGAAAAGTAATGAGCTTGATGTTGTTGTTGTTGTTGTAGCCCAGCTGCATTATTATTTCGATTCTGATTTCCAAGAGTCTGGGGACTCGGTGCTCCATGCGACGAGAGTGCGGGGGAGTATGGAAGCGAAGAGGACAACAAGGGAATTTCACTATTCAACGACCCAATGGGATTATTCGCGGTAAGGTTCATCAGTTGCGGTGACGAGACGCTGGAGCTGCCGCCGCTCAACACCTGCGATCGAAATTGTAGCGGTTGGCCATAATTTCCTTGTTGTTGTTGTTGCTGTTGTGGTGGTGGCTGCTGATGGGTGAAAAACTGCTGCTGATGTTGCTGTTGTTGATGCGACTGCTGCGGGTGCTGCTGCTGCGTGTGCTGATGACCAGAGGACGACGAGGGCTGAGGCATACCACGCTGAAACGGTGAGCCGTACGGTGTTGGAAGGGACGAGGCATTCAACTGCTGTTGCTGCTGCTGCTGTTGGGGCAGTCCTACAAGTGTGTGCGAAGCGGACAGCAGCTGCGGAGACGATGCGGTTGTGGTTGGTGCCCCGGAGAGCCCGCTGAGTTCCTCCTATCATCATATTTTGTTGACTGCCACCGATTTGTTGTTGTTGTTGCTGATTGTTATTATTGTTCACGATGATGCAAGGCACATATGTCACGTTCCCGTCGCTATCTGTCTGTGCCACGTACATCGTCTGTTGCTGTTGCTGTTGTTGAGGAAACAGATGCTGCGGTGGGAGTGACGACGATGACTGAAGCGACATCTGCTGGGCGTCGTAGAGGAATTGAACTTGTCCACTGCCACCGCCACCGTAAGCCTGCTGAGCTGAAATCAGCACACCCACATGCTGCATGATCATCCCCGGGACTTGAAACGAGGTTTGTGGGGAGTGATACGCGGACGTTGGGAAATGCACGGGGGACGCGTTAAGAGAAGAGACCCCTGTATGCGCGCTGATCCCAGATGGAGCTCGCGGAATGGGCGATGCAGATGAACTCCCCGCTCCTCCACCAGGAGCCCCAAACGACGGGGAGGGGGCGGCCGTGGCGTGGTGCGACCGGTTGGCTGCGTTGATGGGCGAGGAGCTACCAGAATGATGGGATGATAAATGGGGTGAGGCGGAAGATGTTGGCACCACTTGCGGCATGATGGCACCAAGCTCGCTGCGGATAATGTGGCGGCACACGTGCAAAAACTTACAATCTTCTCCATATCGGCACCCCGTTGGCTGCTGCTTTGGTCGGCCGCCTGTCGCGACGTTGTTCGATAACTGATCATCACCGGCACCAAAATGCAGTTGGCACACACTTGTAATCGCCAAGGAGTGCTCGATGGTGTGGATACCGGCACCAGTAGACACAGCAGCGGCAGGGGGCTTGACTCCACTTTGCAGATGTTTTTGTGCCTCCAGGGCCGTGAGGGACGCAAGGAACTTCGCTTCATCTTCAAGATCGTCGCCATGTCCAGACATCGGTGGGGACACTGCGGAGCCGCCCATTTGTGGCGCCATTGACGAATCCTGACTGCTGCCGTCATGATGCGGCCCAGCGGGAAGTGCAAACGCCCACTTGTCTACACCGCCACCACCACCACCGACACTGGCTCCGGTGAGAGTCTGAGGCGATGTTTGCTGCGTGGCAGAGCCGCACGAATTATTCGAGGGTGAATTGCCATCATCCACACTGTCTGTTCCCACCACTAACTTTGGGGGAGTGCCTACCAGAACGCCACCACCGCCTGTGAATGCTGCTCCTCCTATCATGACGCTCAAGGGCACATCTGACACGACCGAGAGACGGCTAGCGACGGTTGTCAATGTGCCTGGGGTCTCGCCCATGGTACTGGTGCTGGCAGCAGCGGGGAGCGGCTTGCCACCGACGGTGATCATTGCGTTGGACGCTGTGGTGGCCGTTGACAACATCTCCGCTGTCGTCGTTTGGCTGTTGTTGCTGTTGCAGTTGTGGCTCTCGTAGCCTCCGATCACATCGGCTGCCGTGACGGCCGTTGGTTTGGTGGTAGACGGGTCGGAGTTGGTGCTGGCCTGCAGAAGCTGCTGATGGTACTGATGCTGAGACACGGCCTCCTCCACAAACCTCTTGAGGCCTGCGGTGTATGCAACAGAGCTCAGCGGGACGGCCACTTGCTGAATATGAAAGACTAAATGCCGAGGCCACTCAGTCGGCCGCAGGCCATCGTTGCTATCCCCATGCTCCTGACAGCAGGTTGGCTGCAGCGCTGCTTCTTCTCGCAAAGCTTGAATGATAGTTGGGTCTGCGTGCACTTGATGGCAGTTTCCTTCTTGTCTGCATTTCCCTTGAAGGAACAGCATGCACAGGGATGGATTCGCACCTGAGCGCGTGAGGGCTCGTGTTGCAGTGATGGCAGTGAGCGGCACGCGTAACTTGGGACGCATGGGGTCGACAACAATTAAGCGACCTTGGGACGCCGCTGCCGCTTGCTGTTGCTGCAGATGAAGCAACTGGTGTGGCGTGAGTTGCTGTTGTTGTTGCTGTTGATCTGATGATGATGATGCTCGTTTCGGTCCTCCTGCGCCAGCTCCTCCCGATAATAGAGGAGAGCCAGCCCCTTGTAAACGATGTTGTTGTTGTTGTTGTGATTGCATAGCTAAGTTACCGCCAGATTGCTGAAAATGTGATGGTGGTGGTTGATGTTGGTGTTGTTGTTGAGCGATCGATAACAGAGATGAATATGTATTGAGTTGCTGCTGCTGCGAAATGGGAAAGACTTGATTCGCTCGAGTCTGATGGTGGTAATGTTGGAGGAGGGGGGCTGCTGTCGATGACGAGGTTCCGGTAGTGGTCGACGAAGACGAGGCTGGCATCCGACGCTGTTGCTGCAGGATACGAGGAGGTTGGTGCGTCAACACAACAGCTGCTGTAGCGCCGGTGTGGCTAAACTGCTGATTAGTAGTTGGGTCCAAGTGCACTGACATAGAGGGGCCGTTATTGTTGTTGTTGTGGGTTGTTGTTGTTGTTGTTCTGCTCATCCCTCCACCAACGAACGAGGAGGTTGAGAGGCCACCACTGACGCCACCTGCCGATTGTGGATACGTCGACAAAGAGCTTCCGTCGAGGGTAAGTGACGAGCCTAAGTTCCAGAGCGGCCCGTGGGAGTGAAGCTGTCCTCCTCCTCCTCCACTCATGGAGAAACCGGAGCCGGATCCTCCCAGGAATGCGGCGCCAGGGTCGAGAGTAGATGTCACCGAATGATTCGGTGAGAAGTGGTGTGCCGGGGAGTGGGCGCCGCTGTCGATGGTTTCACTATTGCGACGGATGTTGCCACCAATGCCACCAGCCAGGGAATGGTGATGATGATGGATGGGGGAGTGCGAAAATTGGTGCGGACTGCCAGGGTGAACAGGAGACGCGTTGCTGCTCCCGCCGCCGCCACCTCCCAGAGGAAGCGTGTTGAAGTTCTGAAACGCCCCACTGCGTTGACTGCCGGCAAAACTTCCCGCCGGACTGCCGCAGCGCGGTGTCGGGTTCGGGGATTCAGATGGTACATTTTGATGAACGTCGTGATGCGCAGCAGTGGGTGACGCAGCTGGAGAGGGCGAAGTCCCACAGGGTTGTGACGGTGGTGCTTGTTGTTGTTGCACGCTGCTTGGTAATAAGGACGACGATGAAGTAGCGTTGAAAAGATGATGGAAAGTGTTGTTGCTCATTTTTTGTTTCTTCAGAGATTTTTTTTTGTTTGGAAAAGTCTCGAGGTGCTTTGGGAGTTGGTGATCTTTGACTGTGTGTGCTCGCGGGAAAATTTTGCTCGATAATGTCGGTTTGGAAACTGATGTGTTTAGTTGCCTTTTACGTGTCCTAAGAAAGGTTCTAGCTTTCCACTTGTTGATGTGTTCAGTTCACTTCCGAAAACGAAGAGTTTCGCGTTGTGTGTGATGCCGACACGTAATTGTTATTTTGAACTGATTTCTAATCGTCGTTCTTTCTCTCAGGGCGCGCGCGTGAAATTGCTCTTGAGAAAATTCCCACTTTTCTTATTTTGAGATCAAAGTTTGGCCTATTTTTTGTAGTTGTTGCTCAGCCGAGAGAACGGTGTGGGCAAACGTTGGCAAAACCTTCGACTGTAGAAAGGAATCTCTCACAAAGGAGCTTCAGCAGCGTCTCTTTGCGTTTTGTGACTTCGTTCGTTGCGACTCTTAGATGAAAACTGCTGACGAGGGATTTGAGAGAGAAAAAAGGCGTTTAATGACAGTATCAAAACGTGAGAGAGAGACCGAAACTGTTCTTGCAAGAGGCACTAGTTTCTTTTGATTCTCTCGGCACTTTTTTGGCACTTATCTCCTTTTCTCTCTTGAAATTCCCTTTTATCTTTCGGGTTTCCTTTCTCTTTTCTGTATGTTTTTTGTTTGTTTTGCGTGAAAAGAATTGATAGAAACGCAAAAGTCAACTGCAAGTATAAAAGAATCACGTATTGCAACCGTTCGATAATTTTTCTTTTGGATGTGCGTGGACTACTTTCGGCTTTCCATGACCTTGAACGTTTTCGTCCAGTGCTCAAGCTCAGCAATCGCAGCTTTTTCATCATACTCCTCCGCGACAGCGAGATTTTTTGCGTCAGACAAATGGGCGCCAGCACTTGGTCCTAACGATTGACATTCCGACACATCAGCTACATCGTACGTCTCCTTGAACCACGCCTCGTAAGCTTCAGGGGTAATGTTGCGCATCGCGGCAACGTCCCCGTTGACCTCCATTGATCTTCGATGCATTTCCCGACAGGTGGCAACCCGCTTTTGTGGAAATGCAGTGACGTAGCCTTGCGAAATCGGCTTTGCAAGGGAAAGAGCACATCGGCGAAACATTTTTTTCCAGAGGAATTCTATTTCCTAGACTGTTTTGTATGTGCTTCTTTTTTTTTTGTGCACAATCATCTCAAGGGAGGGGGACGTTATCATTAGCGCCATCATCATCGTCAACAGGCATCACGGCCAAGATCGTCGCACGTTTGCGGGCTCACTTTTTGCTTGCTTCCAAGAAAAACAAACAACGCCCCGTTGTTTGTAGGCCGTCGTCCGCGCACCGTGTGTAAAGTCAGATCTCACCAAAAACACACAAAACCAAAACAATTCCCTGCGCCTCATCCAAAGAATCTTTAGAACTTAAAGATATGTTTGGGAAGGTATCCCATCTCCTTCAACAGGCCGTGTAATTCGCCCTGGCCTGGTGGGTACGACGTGAAGTCCTTGTCACCAGAGACGGTGGCCATGAACTTCGGGGGGCCGCAGACTAAAATGAGAGAATCAAGAGCGCGGTTGGGGGCCGGCATGAGCGACTGAATCATTTGCTTGTTGACGTGACCAACGCCGCCCATCCAATCAGACGGAGGCTTCGACAATACAAAGTATGGGGAGAAGAGCGGGTACAGCTCCGTCAGCTCGTTCAGCTCATTCCCGAGAAGGACATCCAATCAGACGGAGGCTTCGACAATACAAAGTATGGGGAGAAGAGCGGGTACAGCTCCGTCAGCTCGTTCAGCTCATTCCCGAGAAGGACGTCCTCCTTACGGCGGTTGGCGTAGATGAGGCTGATTTCAGTCGTGTTCTTTGGCGTACGCAGAATCTCTCGTGCCACTTGGAACATCGGCGCAATTCCTGTTCCACCAGCGATCATACCAATAGTCTTGTATTGGTTCGCCTTGAGGGGGATCTTCACCCACGGGCCCTTAATGTCGATCGTCTGACCGATCTTAAGGCTATGGAGGTGGTTGCCCATCTTTGAGTCTTTGTACTTCTTAATTAAAATCTCGAAGTAACCTTGCTGGTCGACCTTGGAGATTGGCGTGTATGGGCGGACGACGTCTTTACCGTCGCTGTCCACATACCGCAACGAGATGCACGAGGCGACGGGGAGGTTCAGAAGAGCGTCCGCAGCGGGGAGTGCAAACCGCAGCACCTTGGTGTCGTGTGACTCGTCATACACGTTGACCAAGGGGAACGATGTGAAGTCGGTCGTCGAGAAGGGGCTCGGTGGAGCAGCAGCCTTGGCCTGCACAGCGGCGGCCGAAGACGACATGCTACGATACGAGGACCACAGAGATCCGGCAGCAGCACCAAACGCGAGAGCCTTCATTTTTTTGTTTTCTTTTATTTTTCTCGTTTCAATTTGAAACTATTCCTCATGATTGGTTAAAAAGGCAAATCAATCAAAGTCTTCATATTTCTCAGCGTAGAAATCATTGTGTGAAAAGACGAGGGGGGATGGGGAAGAATGAACATTTGTGCGAAACAATAAATCATGATGGAGCGAACAGCCCCTTTAAAAAAGGATGTTCCTATCATTCGCAAAACATCGGAAATATCACTCACTTGTTCGTGTTTCTCACAGAGATTGAGCTCATCGGCAGGCCCATCTCGCTTGTAAGGTGCTGCTCCATATTGTGACGCCCTTGCAGTTGAACCAGTTTGGCCACCTTCGTCCCGGACTTCAAAACTAAGTTTTCTTTCACCACGGGATCTACGATGGCAACACTCGTCGCGAAGCGGTGCTTCCACGCGAGTGCGAGAACTTCCAAAGCAAACCCATACGCGTCAAGACCTTTCACGATCGTGACGTACTTATTTCCAGACCGCTTCTCTGTGTGCACAAAGATCATGGAGGGGCGGCCGTTGCGGAGGCGGGGCCGAGGCACTGGGACGCCTGCTGCACTTGCTGCATCACTCACGGCGTACTGTATCAAGTGCATTGGGCAGAACTTTCTCTCCACCAGAGCGTCTAACTGCAAGAGAGGCATGGTGTCTGGCACATCGTCTTTATTAGCCGGCCACAAGTGTCGTAAGAGAGAGTTGATGATCACGTTCGGTGGTTGACCAGCGCTTGTCAACAGTAAGCCGTTTGCTGATGCGTAAGCACGAAGGTGATCGCGCAGCTGCTTCAGGGTAGCAAGTCCTTTGGTTGCCGACCTCGCGGCATCATCTTCATCGTCATCATCGTCGTCATCGTCTTGCGGTCGCACTGTTGGTGCTGCTGCCACGGCTGCAGCAGTTGATGAATCCTCTACGTCGGGCTGGGGCCACTTGCCAGTCATAAACAACTTTAGGAGGTCTGCGTGCAAGCCGTGCTGAGGACGGAAAAAAAACTGAAGGGATGCAATCCGTAACTCAGCCCGCAGGCGCAGCCCCGCACCGCCCTCCTCGCCGAGGCGAATCGCCGCTTCTGTCGCCACGCGTTCATCATCATCGTCAAGCGCTGGGTAGTGCACCACATTCAAGAATTCTTGGTACTTTCGTTTGTGGTCTCGCATTGCCAAACTAGACTTGTACAGCTTCACCACAGCGTGGACACCTGGCTTCGTTTCCTTAAGATCAAACAAGCCATCGCCACCTTTGAATTGGGTGAGGAGAGTGAGGGCCTTCTTAAAGAGAGTCTTCTTCCAATCGATTTGACGGGTAGTGAGCAGCACAACACGTGGGTCCTCACTACCAGGTGTTGCAGCAGCCCCGTCGCCACGGCCATCGAGCAGAAGCGGAAGCCCATGCGGAAGGCATCGAGGGAGCAGGCTCACCAGCGACGTCGTGGGCAGTGGCAGCTGTGAGGGTTTCACTGCGCGCACCACTTCGGCCAATGAGAACTCTAACAAAGATTCGACAGTAGGGAACAACGACCACCAATCAACATCCTCTTGCTCAATGTCATCTGCCTCGACATCATCAACTTCGGTTCCTTGTTCTTCCTCTTCCTCCAAGGCTTCATCCACAGTGTCGAGCTCAGTAGTACCCTCCTCAGCAGGGTTGACCCCATCCACAACAGCATCGCCGCTATTGTTGTTCTCATCGCTCGCAGCAGCAGCAGCAGCAGCTGCTGCCAACGCTCGTTTTTGCTCTTGTTGCGCGGTTCGAACGCCTAGCAGGTCAAAGTTGTCGAATCCCATCGGGGTCGGCGCAGACGCATCCCCCTCTCCTTTGTGTGACGGAGGGATCACAAGCGGCGACTCTTTGTTCAATTTGGATTTTGCGGTGCAGAACACACGATAGCCGTCCACATGCTCTGACCACAGATCGTCTCCAAGCGATGACACCACAAAGACTGCTGGGCCGTCAACGGACGGGGACATTTGGCTTAAGTACGTCGCGTGTACCGACTCTGGGTAATGCGGGGCTCGCAGTGAAATCGTCGCTGGGTTTGGTCGGTTGAACGCTTTCACCAGGGCAGGGGTCAAAAGGCCCACTGCTACAGGAATGGGGTTGTTCACGACGCAGATGTTCGCCACGTCGCCTACCTCCAATGGTGCTGGCGGTTTACAAGAAGAACTGCCAGAAGAAGCAGGGTGCGACGAGGAGGGAGGATGGTGTTGGGTCACGCACAGTACACCTCCTCCCATCAAGTGTGCTCCCCTGAAGAGGAATGTGGAGGTATTCTCATTTACCCACACGACGATACCGCGTGGCGGCACTTCAGTAGAAATGGTCGTTGTCAACATGGGCATGATGGCATCTACCCCTGGGACTGCAAATGTGTGAGGTGTGACAGGCGAGATCCACTGCTTCCGCTCCCAGGCTGCTCTGAGGGCAGGGCGTTTGGTACAGATAAGTTCCGACACGCATTGCCTCAGGCGTAAGAACCCAAAGATGGTAGGAGTGCAGATGGCAGCAGTGGTCGTTGATACCCCGCGGAGTAGTTGGGATGCCGTATCAAACTCGGTGACGCGATCTACAATGACCAAAAGTGGTACGTCGTTCACGACGATGATTTCCGACGTCGCAGTGGTGGCGCCGCCATAAATCCACTTCAGCTGGACGCACTGCGATTTCTTGGGAAAGAAGGCATCTGCAATCCCACCCACAATCTCCTCTGCTGTTGCGCTGCTGTTGTTGTTGTCACCTTCTGGTTGCTCAAGCAACAGAAGTGGAGCCCACACAGCCTCAGTGATGCCGTAGAGGGCTAGGGCTTGCTCGCGAAGTTGTTTCTGCTCTTTTCCTCCGACCACGTTCTTACTCTTTATTGTGTGTTTCTTCCGGAACATGTCGTGTGTTATCTCTGTCCCACTTGCGATCTCTCTCTCTCTCTCTTTCTTTTTTCCAAAAAGAATTCGGCTGCGATAAGTGTTTGAAGAAGAAAGAAAAAAAAAGGCAACCCGCTTGACTTACCCGCTTGATTTCAGACAAAAATCCGCATGAATGATGGTGACAGTGGGAAAAAGTTTCTTTCCGTCCACGCTACTTGTACAGGAAGAAAAAAACAGTCGAAGAAGAAACACAGCAGTTGTAGGGTGAAACAGTTCTTCCGGAACATGTCGTGTGTTATCTCTGTCCCACTTGCGATCTCTCTCTCTTACTTTTTTTCCAAAAAGAATTCGGCTGCGATAAGTGTTTGAAGAAGAAAGGAAAAAAAAAAAAGGCAACCCGCTTGACTTACCCGCTTGATTTCAGACAAAAATCTGCATGAATGATGGTGCCCAGTGGGAAAAGTTTCTTTCCATCCACGCTACTTGTACAGGAAGAAAAAAACAGTCTGAAGAAGAAACACAGCAGTTGTGTAGGGTGAAACAGTCTGAAGAAGAAACACAGCAGTTGTAGGGTGAAACAGGAAGGACACATTCAAAAACGAATTATAGCGCTTCAGTTGGCACATGTGTATGCTAGGACTGTTGTGACCCGTGATGTGCGGACAACGTTTGAAGGTTTGATCATGGGGGCGTTGGGAGTATGCCACAAAGTTGGCAACGGCGTAATGCCAGCACAGCGAAGAAATTCCGTCTCGTATTCTTTAGAAATTCCCGCTACCATTGCTTCCTGCCCTCCCACCAAGCTGCATTTCAACGGACGAAGCCACCGCGACGCACCAGTCCACGAACGGGTCGCGGTTGTTCGCCGAAACATTTGTTACCACAGCCGTGGACGATGATGCGGAGGAGAGCGTACGTTGGCGGTACATCTCATCTCTTAAGGGTGAGACTGGTGCCGTAGCAACACGCCCTAGATAGAACAACGACGAGGTCGTTGGGGCCACTTGAGAAGGGGGCGAAACGATGCGCAGCGATCTCTGCGCGGAAGAAGATTGTTGTGGTTGCTGTTCTTCCAACGACAATTCAAGACGACGTCGGTGTGGTGACACATCCTCTGCTGCTCCTGCTGCTGCGCGATTGAAGTCGTCAAGAGGTCGATGCTGATGTTGCTGTGGTGAGGCGGTGTGTTGTTGCTGTGCGCTCGTTGTCGCTGTAGTACCACTAGGAGATGGCGATGCACCTGTAGCAGCATTGTCACTATTGTTGTTGTTGTTGATCGGAACACTCCGACCACCACCACCAACAACAGCTCCACTGCTAAGGCTCACGTCACATCTGCTGCTGCTTGTATTTGTCTGCACTGGGGATGGGAACGTAACCAGAGGCACGCCCTCGCCATCCCCTCCCCGCCACGATGAGCCAGGCGACGAAGTAGATGCACGATCACTCGTGGTGATGACGGCACCACCAGCAGCACCTGCATGTTGATGATACGTGAGGGGCGGGCTTCGTGATGCAACGCGTTGGAACGACGATGGTACAATGACCGGCGACGCGACGGATTCGAACGAAGGGACGGTGATGACAGCAGCCCTCGGCAGATGATGATGTTGAGGGTGTGACGGTTGTGTTGAGTGTTGTGTGTGTGGTCGCATCGGCATCGGCATTTGCAGGGGGGAGGAGGAGGAGTGGGTTGGCGCATCAATTGTTCTTTCGACAATGTAGCTCGAGCTGCGGGTCAAGGTAACAGGGTTTTGTATCGTTGTTGTTGTTGTCGGCGTTTGCACCGCAGTTGTGATAGCAGTCGTCGTGCCGCCAAAACTATAATTCAGCGGACCGAAAGAGGCAGTGCTGAACGTATCGTCTGCTCGTTGCGCATCTGAAAGAAGCGGTGGTTGCATCCCTCTGAGCGGAGAGGGCAGCGCCGCGGGTGGTGGTGGTGGGGCACGCCGAACAGACGATGACTGCAGTCGATGTTTGCTCGGGAGCGACGAGGGAGGAGAACGTCGACCATCAGCAGACCTCGTAGGAGTACTAATGCCAGACGACGGTGGTATGATTTCCGCTTGATGTGCAGCAAGCAACGAAGACGAAGACGAAGGCGAGGAGGACCCTCGAGCAAGTGGAGGAAGTGAGGGCCTGATGGCGAGGGCTGGGCCTCGCGGTGATGGTATGTGCTGCTGGTTTGGTATCGGCTCCTCGGTCACCAACCCATTTGTTAGAGGACCTCGCTGAGGTGAGAACGGTGATCCGCTTGGCTGACGGGTAATCACGGAGGCAGACGATGTTCCAGGCGGGCGCGTCTTTGGTGGAGGTGGGGGCACCACTACAACGGCTGAGTTGGAACGTGATGAGGGGTGGCGCGTTGGCGACGGTGAGGGTGAGGATCTCGGTCGTGTCGAGGGAGGTGACGAACGCATGATGTCACCACTTTCGCAAAGAAATCGCCAATGTGGATGAATGTCAAAGCAAAACTATTATTGGTTTTATTTTGTTCCTTGATAATGTTGTTGAGCAGCGACAAGAAGTCAAATGGAGAGAGGGCATGAGTGACATGATGCTTGGGGAAGCAGTGTTTCAAGCACAAAAGTAGGGCGGAACCAGCGCCAAATAAAGCAAGGTGAGGGGGGCGGGGGCTGATTGGGACTGATATGTTTTTCCCTGAGAGAACAAGAGGGGGAGGAGAAGGAAAAAAAAAAAGAAAAGAGTGGTGGGGAAAGGGGGGACAGGGCAACAACAAGCAAAAGTAAAAACGAGCCATTGATTTCAAAAAATGAATGTTGATAGGATCAGTCACGCGCGGTAGTAATGAATAATAATGGACAACAAAGAAATAAATTTACAAAAAAAAAAAAAACAAGATAGAAAGGCACATCTTCCATATGACGACAATCACAACTGATGCGCAACAATTACAACAAATGCCTTTCTTTTGATCTCATCGACATTGGCAAACCAAAAAAAAAAAAAAATTGTAGAGAGAAAGCACACTCAACAAGAACTGCACTGCATCACTCTAGTGTTGGAGCAACCAACCACGATTGTGTTGGTGCGGCGCAGTAATCGCTCAGTGAATCAGGAGAAGAGAAGAAGGGGGGAAAAGACTTTACGTGCGTGTGTGTGTGGCACGTGTCCTATTCGCGGACATTGCACGCAACAACAAAACTTTCCCATTCGACGATCTCGATCTCGCTTCCTATTCTTTTTTTTTCGTTTATCGTCGTCCTCTTCTTTATTTTCCCCCTCTCCCTTTCTTTATCCAGTGTCCCCGTTTTATCACCCTCTCTCCTCAGCTCTTGTGCATCAAAACGTGTCATCAATTGACAGACACTGAGGTTGAATCTTCGCAGCGATGGCATTCTGCCTCAACTTCCACCTCATGTTGAACCGCTGCTGCCAATGCTGCCTTCGCCTCGTCTAACAAAAGTTGTTCGGCCTCTAGCTGCAGTGCCTTGCGCACAAACACAAAGTAAATGAGCACAAGCAAGATTGCGATGCCGCCCATGGCGATACCGTACTGCCACACCACCACACCAGAGAAGAACAATCCAAAGTAAATCGCAATGATGGGGCTCACCATGGTCCAGATTGCGAACTTCCCTCCTGGCACTTTCCAAGGCCGAAATGCCTCAGGCTCCTTGTACCGCAATACGATAAAGCTGGTGTAGAACAGAAGGGAGTTGATCGCACTGATGATGAGTTCAAGCGTCACGAGGAAGTCGAAGTTGAAGATGATCAACACGCTAGTCGTGCACAGGTAGAGGATCATGGCTGCGTACGGGGCTCCTGTTCTCTTTCCCGTTTTCGTCAAGAAATGCGGGAGCCATTTCTTATCCGCCATGCCCCACACGGTTCTAGCGTAGCAGTTGAGCGACGAAGCGAACATTGCCGATCCGCTAATGGCTCCCGCAACGAGCACGGCCCACCCGAGGCCAGGGAGTACTTGGTCAAACGCCTTGGAGAAGAAGCCCGCTCCCCAGTTTCCTTTCACCTGGAGGGTCACGAGGAGAGGCAGAAGGTACATGACACCATCTAGCACCGCAGCACTGCCGCACCCTACTAGAAACACTCTTGGGTTCTCCACGTCAGCGGCCATGCTACCGAGTGAAATAAAGCCATTGAAGAGCCAAATGGCGACAGACACCATAGTGGCGATATCGATGGGGTTGTCATTCACGCGGCCCCACGCGGAAGGATCCATGTCCTTGAATCCGTAGGAAATCCCTACGAGAAAAGGAGAGACAATCAGCACCGTACACACTAACGAAAATGTGCCAAGGTCCGACGGGGAGAGGAACGCAGGAATTGCGGCGAGGAACATGACGCCGAGCGTGACAAAATATTTGACCACTTCATCTTCTAGGTGAATCATCGAGGCAATGTAGCCTCGTACCAGGACAGGGTACACGGGGAGGTCGATCATGTAAATCACCGCTTGCAGCAGGCTGTTCACAAACCCGACCTCATGGCCGAATGCGCGATCTACCCACTCTACAGACCCTCGGTTGGTCGGCATCATTCCAGAAAGTTCCGTCACGATCAGCACCATGGGGAATACTTGGAATATCACGACTCCACTTGTGACTAATATCGCTAGCAAAGGGCCTCCCGTCTGCACAACGGCTTCTAAACCAAACGGGCCACCCGCGGTGAAGACGAAACAAAGAAATGCCATTTTGTACCACGTCATTTTTTTGATCAAACTACCGCCTCCTTCACTCGTTTCGCTTCCTCCATCCCCTCTCTCCTCCTCGTCACTTGACGTGGTGACAATCGGATGTGGTGCCTTTGCCTCCGTCGCGTCGTAATCAGCTGAGGGTGGGGGGCTGCCGTCGTAGCGGGGCACGAGAAGTGTGCTTGATTTAGGGGATAGTGCCGAGTGCGGTCCTGGGCTAGTGCCGGCGACGGACGAAGGAGCCGTCCTCATGCCGGCTGCAGTGGTAAGCGTCGATGACAACGGACCGCCTTCGTGATGATTGAGCGAACCGACTGTCATGTTGTTGGAAGAAAGAGGTTGCAGGCTTGCGTTCGACGGAGGTGGTGAAGTTGCATGGGCAGTGCGTACCATTTTCTTTTTGCTTTTATGGTTGGTTCCGCAAGAATATTTTGTATTGCCGGTGTTGTTTGAAGTAGTTTTGAAGATCCCTACAAATCGTATTCTGCCGGAACAGAGAAAGAAAGGACGAAGATGTTGTACGCATTCAGTGCCATTTTAAAAAAATTGATGAACAAAAATCCAAGAAATCACCGAATTGCACAGGCGATTTGCGATCACACAAACGCGCAGACCCGTGATGCAGTGGGGGCAAGAGGGAGTTGAAAGTAAATCATTCATTCTGGTAGTGAACGATGCGAGAAAGTGTGCGCAAGGCACTGTGAGGGTTGCTTGATTGTTTTTCCAAAAAAAAATAAAAAAGGGGAACATGAATTTAGCTTGCTTGCAACGTGCTACGCGACTTCCGCTGTATTGTTTGTGTGGTTCTGTGGTTCTTAATTTTTTTTTGGGGGGGGGAGCAGAGGGGGGGACGAAAAACCTTCTATGATAAACAAACACACACACGCACATTCTCTCAAGATGTTGAGCTGTACGACGGCACCACTGTCATCGTAGGCGGCAACGTCACGTTAGCAGGCGGTGCTGGAGGAGGAGAATCGAACCCACCACCACCCGCACATTCGCTGTGATGCAACAAACCTGGTGACGACAATGACACACCCCCACCAGCACGCACTGGCACCTCAAACAGGACAGCCTCTTCTGCGGCAGATCGCAGCAGTTGTTGGCGGTTCTCATCCGCAATCGCCTTGCGCACAAACAAAAAGTAAATCAACACGAGTACCACGACAATGGCGCCTAGAATCACTGTATTCACCCAATCCGAAAGCCCTGCAAAGAAAAGGCCAAAGTAGATCGTGATGATGGGGCTTACAATAAACCACGCCCCAAACTTCCCGCCAGGAATGCGCCACGGCCGATGTGCGTGAGGCTCCCTGTACCGCAGCACAAGGAACCCGGTGTAGAACAGCAAGAAATTGGCCGCACTGATCAAGAGCAACAGTGTCACGAGGAAATCAAAGTCGAACAGGATCAACACGCAGCACACTCCAATGTGCACAAACATCGACGCGTACGGCGCACCGGTGCTGCGGATGGTCCGCGTGAGAAAGTGCGGTAGCCACTTCTTGTCCGCCACGCCCCACAGGGACCGACTAAAGCACGTCAAGGACGACGCGTACATCGCGTAACCACTCACTGCGCCGGCACCTAAAATAGCCCAGCCCAGACCTGGCAGAATTTTGTCGAACGCATCCGCAAAGAATCCATCATCCCAATTTCCCTTGATGTGAATCGTAACAAGCAGCGGAAGGAGGTACATGACGCAGTCTAGGATCGCAGCACTGCCGCAGCCAACAAGAAATACATTCGGACTTTCCACCTCCCCGCCAAGGTTCCCTAGGGCCATGAACCCGGTGTACATCCAGATGGAGACCGAGGTTAAGGTTGAGATGTCAATCGCACCGTGTTTCATCTCGCCCCACATGGAGGGGTCAATGTCCTTGATTCCGTAGATAACACCGACAACAAACGGTGCAATCGTCAGGCCCATGCACACGAACGCGAAGTTGCCGAGGTCGGAGGTCGAGAAAAAGCTGGGGATAGAAGCGAACAGAAGCACTCCGAGTCCTACAAAATACGATTCCACCGAGTTCAATTCGATCATCGCCTCAATGTACCCTCGTACGAGCACAGGGTACACGGAAAGATCAATCAGGTTGATAATCACTTGAAGCAAGCTGCTGACAAATCCGACTTCGTGCCCATACGCTCGATCAATCCACTCCACCGACCCACGATTGGATGGCATCATCCCTGAAAGCTCCGTGACGATCAGAATCATAGGAAATACATGCAACAACACGACGCCAATGGTAGCAATAAGTGCAAACAAGGGGCCTCCATTGCGCATGACGGACTCCATGCCGAACGGGCCGCCAGCGGTGAAGATGAAACAAATAAACGCCATTTTGTACCACGTCAACTTCGGTGGGAGTGGTGGTAGCTGCTGCTGATGCTGGTCGTGTTGACGGGTGTAGTCAGAAATCACGACACCGGCAGCAACAACCCCTCCTGCTCCTCCCTCAGCACCATTGCTGTTCGCAGTTGCTGCTGGGGATTGGGAAAAAGAAGTCATCTCCCCTCCACAAACAGCCGACGCTCGTTGTGTGGAGTCTTCTCCTCCATACGAAGACGAGGCGCGACTCTTAAAGGAAGAAGGTGATGAGCTGCTACCGGGAGAGCATTGCATGTCACACAAGAGGGCTCACACACAGAGAGAGATGGTCGATAAGATTTATTGAGATGCGAGCTGGGAGCTAAAACCAGAGATTTTTTTCCACCTTCTGATTCGAGGAAATAAAAAAAAAAAACGAGAAGAGGGAGCATCATTGCTATCTTGCAGTAACGAGATGAACGCGTACAACTACAAATCATTCTTTCATTGCAATCATAAAGAAATGGAGCAAACGTAACTGAACTGTAAAGCAAAAAACATACGCGAGAACAGGGCGAGCATCGTAATCTCCGCTCTGAGCATTGGACGAATCAAGCTTCTCTACTGGTTGACTTTTTATCTAAGAAGCACGGCACGAGATGCAAACTTCATACTGTATTGCTTCACTCACACAACATCTTCCAGCAAGAACAGTGTGTGGTCAATTTGTTGACGGCACACCGGACAGTGCCGCAGCCGCCTCACACAAAACACACAAAACCCAAAGTGTTGACATGGGAGCAGAATCACGGTCGAAGGGCGATGGAAGCAGATCATGCACAGTGGATGTTGTTGTTGCTGTTGCAACTGTTGCGCTGCTGCTGGTTGCAGCTCTGACATCTCGATGAGATCTGCTGCAGACCCACCGCGTCGACGCGACAACGCTGGGCGGCCTTCATTGCCGTTCGCAGGGCTGAAGTTGCTTGCGGCGGCGTATTGTTCCTCGCTCCCGTTGTTATTATCTTCTTCCTCCTCTGCCTCTTCGTGTACAGCAAAGATGGGCTCCACGCGATAGACTCGGTGACCTACACGACAGTAAGAAAAGGACGGCTCAACGTCGGCTGTGTGCAATGATTGAATCGTCACGCTGCTATTAGCATCAGCAGCAGCAGTCGGCACCGTTGTGGCGTTGATCTGCTCGAGCACTACGGCAGATGATGATGATGCAGAGGTTGCGGAGGCAGTGGAGGCGATAAGCAAATGCGGCACGACAGCTGCTGCTAAGATGCCGATGGCGTTGTTGAATTCCCTTTCAACGTGTTGAGTTCTATCCACGGTATCAACAGCAGGCGGAGGCATGGAACTCAAACGAAGCTGCGGCAACGGAGCCTTTGTTGCTTTTGTTGGGGTTGCGACTGGAACAACAGCAGCCGACGGTGGAGGAAAAGGAGCAGCAGCATCAGTCACATTCGATGGGAACAGTGATGGTAATTCCGGTAATTCTTCATCGATGGGAGGTGGAGGTGATGGCGGTTGAAGTTGAGACCTTGTTGACGCGGTGAGGCTTCGTTGTGTTGGAGAGCGAACTACTGCTGAGGACACCACCGTAGCATCGTCATCGTGATGAGTGGTCGTGGCCGGGGGCGTTGACGTTCTAGGCACGTCTCCTTGCAAAGGGCGGTGGCGATCCTGCTGCTGCTGGCTGTTTTCCTCACCGCCTCGTCTGTCGATATCGTCGCGAAACTCAAAAGTGATCTCACGGGGAAATATCGTTGACGTTGGAGTACTGAAAATTAACTCCGATTCCTTTCGCGTCTCTCCACAACCGTCGTTACCCGATGGTGCTTCCTTATCAGTGATGGTTGGTGCTGCGTTCCGCAGAAGGACAACGTCGTCGTCGTCGTCGCCGGCTAGTGTGGCCGCCAACGCGTCACGCCGCAAGAGCGACAAAGAACCACTCGAATTGATGGGCATGTTGTTGGACGACGAGGGGTAAGGCTCCAGATGAAAAATTGCCTCATCGGCCGTTGCATTACCGACAACGGTGTCGTCAGCAGTAGTGGATGCGAGCCCACCAGCGAAGGAAACTGTGGTCTTGCTTACTTTTTGTGCAGAGCCGGGAAAGTGAATCCTTTCTGGGGGTGGTGTGTGCACCTGTTGTTGCGGTAACATCGTCGTGGTCGTAGAGGTGGGCGTCTGTGTGCCGCGTAACACAACCGAATCACCACCCCCAGATGCGCAGCGCTCGGCATTGGCGGCATTGACAACAATCACGTTGGGAGTTGCAGTCGTCACTCGTTGGAACTGCAACTCGGCAATAAATGAACACGACGCTGCGTTGTTGTAATAATTGCCGCTGCCAGTGCTGTTGATGTTGTTGTTCGGTGCCACGCCTGCAGGACCGCCAGTAGGAGAAAATACGGAAGATGAGTAAGTCCCGCTGAACAGCTGCTGCTGATCAGACAACGGATGTGGTGTGAGTGGCGTCTCTCGAGGAGGTGCTGCTGTGCCACCACCACCACTGCGCGTGGTGTGGACGCCGCCCCTATGGAATTGCATCATCGAGTCTTCAGCGCCTGGTGGCTCATCCAGAAACGTCGGCCCAGCCGTCGTAGTTGTGGAGCGGAATGTGGCAGAAGTAAATTCTGTTGGTTGTGCTGGTGGTGGATGACCTCCACCCCCCTCCTCCGCAGTCCAATGTCGGCGCATTCGCGACGTTGTGGAAGGAGAAAAGATGGCGCTGGCCGATGCAGCCGCCGCGGCTCCACTACAACCACCTGCACCACAACCGCTGCCGTTTTGCTCCATGATGAGAAATGCTCGAACGCAACTGTTGTCCTCAGCACCGGCAGCAGTGGCGTTGGCGGTGACGTTGCTGACCTCTGTCCACTCCTCCTCCGTGAAGGCCACTCGAAGGGCTTCCAAGTACGTCGTCGATTCAGAAGAGTTGTGCTGATCGTACGTACCGCTGCTGGTGCACGGCCCAAAATCCCCTGACGACGCCTGCTCACCAACGGGTACATGATATCGAGACTGAGGTGCTGCCGCAACAGTGGTGTGGCGCAGATGCTGCTGCGACGCAGTTCGAGGATTCGACGCGGCGGCAATAAAAGATGAAGTTCCAGCGTCGTATGGGGAGAGGGGCGTCGCAGCGAAGATTGGATTGCTATCATCACGCTCAATTGTCGTAGGAGTAGTTGTGTGGTGTCGCTGTGGTGGTTGCTCCAGCTGAAATCCTCGCAAACGGCAACGACATCGGCCGCCTCGGACAGCACCATCGCGTCGGCAGATGCGCATAGGTGACGAAGGATCACCTTCGTTGTGATTTGGAGAGGACGAAGCTGCTGCTGCTGCGTTGCGATGCACTACTGTTATGTGGGAGGCAGCACCTCTGCTCACCCTGTTGGATGTCGTCATGCCTCTCCCGGACGCGGACGAAGATGATCCAAGCCCGGGCTGTGGAGCCCCGTGCCCGGTAAGAAAAAGCGAAGGCTGATCCCTGCGAAACATTGTCGCGTTGTAGAGCAACTCTTCCTCGAGCAGTTTGCGCGACGTTAGGAGAACATGAACTCTGAGCGAAGGCAGTAGGTGAGATGAGGGTGTTGGCACAGACGTCGCACGAGCTCCTCCTCCTCCCCTGTTGGCGCTCTCAGTGCTTCCGAATAAAACACTTGATGGTTCAAACGCACCGCCGGTTGTTGTTGTGTTGTGTTGTTGTGACGGTCGAGTGAACGGTTCGAGAGGCGGCGGACGCAGTAGCTTGTGCTTCGTCTCGTTCGCTGTTGTTGCACTACTAGCAGCAGCAGCAGTTGCAGTTGTGTGAGTGGCTGATTGTGGTTGCTGGTCCGTTTGAATCCCAAGCGCGGCAGGGAGTAAATATCGAGACGGAGGTCCTGCACTATGGACCGCTGCACCTCCAAATCTGCCTAAAGTATTCGCGACGAGGATGTTGTCCTCCTCGCTGCTGAGTTCTCGAGGGAGGCGGTTGATGGCAGAGGCAGTGGAAGACGCCGTCGTCATCAGAGGAGCCTGCTGCTGCGCCGTTGTCGTTCGCTTTGTTCGTGACGTAGCAGGCAACTCCTCACGGTTTACTGAGATAGATCGAAGGGTTGCTGCACCACCACTAGGTGAACCTGGTTGCTGAAAAAATCGAATCGCTGCCCCTGCTAGTACCTTATCGTGTTCTACAAAAACGGACATCACGACAGTAGAATTGTTGACACTCTCGTGGGCGGCAGGCGCTGCCGAAGCAAATGCCGAGGTGGCTGGCATCAGCGTTGACCCGCCACCACCACCTCCACCACCACCGGTGCTGCCGCCGCTCGACCGCGGCCGTGATGTGAATAAAGGCTTTGAATTTTCACTACTTCGCCCTCCCTTTCCAGCCGAATTTACCACTGGACCTGCAAAGTAGTGAGTGGTCACGGAATCCGCATCGTCCTCCTCGTCGTCCCCACGGACCGTGGAGCCGGCGGTTGTTGTCTCTGCACCTCCGAATTGAGTGGCTGCTGAATTGATGCGACGCAGACGGCTCGGTGGTTGGTTGATGCTGGTCGCTAGAGGAGATGACGGTGCGGTGGCATGGTTGGCAGGGGGTCGGCCAAGCAGGAGTGCCGACATTGGTGCTAACACAGATCCAAATAATCGTATGATTCTGTGGACTCCAGGTGCCGACGCAGCGCTGCATCCACCACCGCCACCGTTACTAGTGTGAGGCTGGTGGTGGAACTTGTTGTTACTGGCAGATGAGCCGATCGGAACGTCCGCCACCGCCCCTGCTGGGCCTCCAGCCCCAGATGCAGTGGAACTCGCGGAAGAAAACAGAGACAGCTCACGAGAATGACCCCTAGCGGCAGTTGTTGACTCCCCTCCGTTACTACGAGGGCTCGATTGATATTGATGTTGTTGATCTCGCGTGTTTTGTTGTCGCTGTGCAGTTGCGATGCTACTATTGTTGTTGCTGGTGATGTTGTTATTCCGTCGCTGACGTAACGTAGCCACCGTCTCCGATGTACTCTGCAGTTTACATGGTAGCGTCATGGATGGTACTAACAAATGCGCTCCTTGTCGCTGCATCGTATCCCTTTCTTCGACAATTTCTCGAAACGTTTGCTGCCGCAGTTTGTTCATTGTCGCGATGTACATGTTACCCCCTCCGTCGCTATTCCTCTTCGCACAAGCGTAGGCCTCCAGCGCCATTCGAATACGACCAAGGGTGCTAAGAATCCAGACGCCCAGCATGGCGAACAGCACCACGACACACAAGTTGCAGACATCTGATTGCACTGCCATTCAAAAAAAAAGTTTTAATGTGTGTGCTCGTGTGTTGTGCAGCAGTGCACCTTTTGTTTGGCAACTAATCCTATCTTTGCTGGTGCGTGCAAAATGAAAAGCCGCAAAAATTTCTTCAATAACAACGATGAATCAAACGATATTTTTTTGTTGTGGTTTTTTGTTTTCCATTTGCTCATTTTCGCAAACACATCGCTTCCAGTTCACTTGTTCAGTTGAATCAGATCACACTGCTAACACTATTCTCAGTATTCACTCGAGTCCTACAAAAATGAAAAGGGGTAGAGCATAAAAATACGAACACGCGCAAGAATAATGCGCAAGGGCGGGAGCGGAGCATACGCGCGAGAACTCTGTATGCGTACAGGTGAGAATGGAGCTGCTTGGAAAACAAAGCTGAAATAGCTTAGCCCACTTTTGCGCAGTTCTGTTGGTCTCAAGCCACATTCGTCACCATACTACATCATCGTGCAGCCCCCTCTGCTTCTGCTTCGGTCCTCCGGCGGGGTTGCAAACTTCATGGCCGCAACTTGCTGGCGCTCTTGCACTACCTTCAACACTTGCGAGTCCGTTAGCTCAATGAGTTGATGAAGCGACGGGCCGCCACTATTCATCCCATTCCCGCCACCACTCTGCCGTTTTGAGCCGGAAGGCAACGATGACACGGCTGCAGTGGCTTTGCTGCGAGTGATTACCTCGCCAATCACAACGTTAAGCTCATCGTGAATGTGCTTGAGCGCGGTTTCTAAATGTGTTGCCGTGGCAGGGTCGATGGTCATGCCGAGGCGAAGACGTGTGAGCTCATGCTCTAGTGCGATACGTCGATCGCGCTCCTCTCGTAACTCTTGCTGAAGTTGCCCTTTGCTTGAGGGACCGCTAGCGCCAAGATCACCTGCGATGCCGGCGCGACCCGCTGCAGCTCCCGCCGCGGCCGCACTGGCAGATAATTCTGTGTCAGTGCCGTCTTCGTCGTCAAGGATCTCAACATCCGTATCGCTAATCACCGAGCACATGCCATCGTCCGTCACGGCATCCGCCGTTCCCGTATGCGATGCTCCAAATCGTGTTCGACGAGGGGTCAGACCACTGACGTTGTTGTGGTTGGTTCGCAGGCTAGATGGGCCTCGACTTGCCCCACCTCCCCCCGCTCGAAACGATGACGTTGGCGCGGCACCGTTGCCCACTACAGCAGATGTAGGAATGTAAAGAGGTCGGCTACCGTTGAATGCTGCACCTGCGTTCTCTTGCTGGACAAGGCTCACAGTGGCGTACCAATGCCTGAGCACCGCTTCTGAGAAATCTTGAGGGCTTCCCAGCGCATGTCGGCCACCAAGATCCTCCGGCAGAATGGTGACGTCGACGAACCTCTGCAGATCAGATTTCGATACAATTTGAAGCAAGTTACGCGCGCGTGACGACGTTGCTGTACTCGCAAGCGCAGTCTTCACCCGCTGCCTTGTCGCCCACGGTGCATCAACTATCAGCACGAGTCCAACCAGATCGGGGTAATACTTGGAGAGCAACGCAATCAATAGTTCGGACTGAGTCGACCCCATCCCCTGTGCGTGGTACCAAGTAGAGTCCTGCTGCGCAATCAAGAGAACAATTTCCTGTTGGGAGCTACTGTGCATGGCGACAGCTTGCATGTACTCCAGCAGCACTTTTTTTTTTTGTGCTCTAGTGCGATACGTCGATCGCGCTCCTCTCGCAACTCTTGCTGAAGTTGCCCTTTGCTTGAGGGACCGCTGGCGCCAAGATCACCTGCGATGCCGGCGCGACCCGCTGCAGTGCATGCTGGCGTCACACTGATGCCGCTGAGGGATCCCTCGAACTCCCGGCGTCGGCGGAGCTTCTCCATCGTCTCGTCAATATTCAGCTTCTTGTTTCGCATAAATCGAAGGAGGAACACGTCCACAATCGACTGCAGCTGTGAAGACATGCCACCGCCTCCTCCTGTGTTGTTAGGTGCCGCCGTGCCGGTGGTGTTGTTGGTGCTGGTGCTCCCGTTAGGATTTGCATTGTTGTTGTTGTTGTGGTTGCTACCGCCGCTAGTGGCGATGCCAAGCTTCGCTTTGATTGCGTTGAGGGCAGCATCTTCGCGTACTGCAAGCTGACCTGCTGCGTTCATTCTTTTCTTTTTTTTCTTCTTTTTTTGATTTCCGAGCAAACAAGAGGAGGTCAATATGGGACTTCAAAAACTGCAGAGGTGGTGCGAAAAATGCAAAGTAATTTCCTTTTTTTTAGTGAAGTGAATCTGCTTGTGAGAAACTTGTGAGAAACTTCCATTTCCTACCACTTTGTTGTGAGCCCCCCAACTTACGCAGCAGCAGGCATCGTCACCATATTTGTCAGATGCCTTGTGCTGAAGTATGCAACGCACCCAAAGCCAGTCCAACTACTGAAGCCCGCGTATTTCAGCACCTTCGTTTGACGAAATTGCTGAAACGATGCCAACATCCAAATCCAGCTCGCCATGCTTTCATATCGGAATGCATCCGATGTGGGGCCGTAGACGCCTCGATACTGCGAGTTCATAATAAATGCATTGCCAGCCAACCACATGCTAAGCGTGCACAATCCGGTGCTCTGCCCGTGGACGTGCATCGCGCTCCCAAAGCCGTACGCTGCAATTGCCGCGATCCAATCAATCTTCACGTGAAGTTGATTTTGGAACGAGTTCACTTGAGATCGTGCAAATGACTCAGCGCCGTCGTCAAGGACCGGTGCGTTGTCAGTGCCGGAAACAAGACCGGCATCTTGTGAAGACCTAGGCACCAACGCACCCTCCGCCACTGCAGCGTCGTCCAACGGCGGTGCGGGCTTTCGCGAGCGAGTAAAGAATGTTGACGTCGATGACGACGAGGGGGCTGACTTGAGAGTACTCGAAGCAGCATCAGCCTTTGTGCCAGCAACAACAACTTCAGTCATCGTGGACGCGTTGTTGGCGGCAGCGTCTGCTGGCTTGGACTGCTCGGCACCTGATGACGTAGGTTTTTGCGGCGACCACCAACCCATTTACAACTTGTGTATTTCGCTTTGAAGGGCTTTCCCGGGGGAGAAAAGCAGAGAGACAAACAATCAAAAACTCAGTTAGAAAAAGAAGGCCCGCATCAACATAGAATACATCTTCTTGTTTTTTTCTGAAAAAGAAAAAACAACTTGCCTCTTAACCATGGTTCACGCGAGAGGGAAAAAAAAGACAGCACTTAAGAGACGCACTTGCGTGAATTGGTATATGAAGTCGTATGCTCTCTACCTCTTGCCAAGCGCAGTATGTGTGCTCTTTAAAGTTGCTTCCAGCGTTGCGGTGCGGGTATTTTTTTCCTTCATGAGTTGTTAATAACTGAAATGAAAACAGAGAAAAGAGTTTCGTTGAGTGCTTGGGAAATAAAAAAAAAAAAGTGGGGAGAACAAAAACTTGGAAAATGTAAGAGTGGAGAGGAAACTTTGCAACATCATTTGAAAAGAAAAATGTTAAAGCACGAACACCACTTTGGAAAAGAAGACAAAGGTTATTTCTTTTTTAAAAAAAGAGAGAGAAGAAAGAAAGAAAGAAAAACTGAAATGGTTATGAATAGTGTGCGGCGATAGAGGGTTGGGGAATACAGAGGGGGAAAAGAATTACGATCACACCAGCGAGTGAGCCTCACTTCTTTCTCTTTGCCACAACAACCGCCCAGTCCCTCAACTTGTTCAGGACTTCATAGCTGCGGAGATACTTATTTTTTTAAGCATCCCGAAGCATTGAGTGGTACGCGGGCACAAAAAAAAAAGTGGGAAAATTAATGCCCTGTGGAAAGGGTGGGGAAGGCGGAGGAACTCGAACAAATAACTCTTCTTCTTCTTCTTTTTTGCGCCAAACAAAGCAAAAATAGACCTCGCACGCACGAAACAACTGACAACAGTCGCTTAGCAGAATACGAAAGATGAGGGCGGAGAAACTCAAAGAAACAGCGTAAAGGGGTGTCGCAACCGCAAACCCACCAGCAGCACCCCTAGCGACGCTGATCAAGAGGAAGGAAAGCAGCGCCTGCGTGTGGGAGTCTCAGAAAATAGAGAAAAATGATTCAAGAAAATGAACACTCGTTTCTTCCAAAAAAAAAAAATCAATGAAATTGATTTTGAATGCGAAGCGTAAGAGCAGAAGCATGTGTATGAACTTTTTTTTGCGATTTTTTGATGGTGTTGTTTCTTGCGTGTGCCGGGTCTCGGTCTCCTTTCATCAAAATTGAACTCGATTCGCTGCTGAGGAAAAAAAAGGCTCTTCCTGAAAAGCTATCAAAAAAAATGTGTGTTAGAAAAGGAGCTAACCAGAAGAAAAAGCAAAGCAGCACAAAGAGACGAGAAAAAAAACTAGCGGCATCGAATGACAACGGGGAATGAAGCGGGGGGAAAAGTGAGAGGGGAAACTGCAACGCAGCTTTCTTGGAGGGGGAAAAAATTCATCCCGTCACGCGGAAAACTCTTGAAGCAACAACAAACGAAACACGATGCAATAGAATATAAAAAAAATCCTGTCACTCGTTCCTTAATGGTCGAACGAGAAATGCAACAGGTCTTTTGGGCGCCCAGGGGCGCCTTTATCACCCAGCTGCTTTCGCCGTTAGACCTTTTTTTGACTTCTCACAAAAATAGGAGACTCATGACAAAACGAAAGCGAAGTAGGAGCAGCGTTCACGAATGAAAAGAGGAGGATGACTTACCGCGATGCAACAAGCGAAGCAAAAACAAAAAATTAGAGCAAAGGAAAAAAGGGGAGAAAAGGGGAGAAAAGAAAGAAAAAAAAACATCGACAAGCAAAAACATAAAGTAGCGCTCAAAAGATGATGGATACCGTAAGAAAATTGAGCGCAGCACTTCGGCTTCAGAGTCATGCGGGGTGTTTTGTTTTGTTTTGTTTATCTTGCGCAAGGGACAGCCGAAACCAACCAAAAAAAAATCAAGGATGATGATGAAGCTCGGAGGGAAATGTTCTTTAAACAATTCAAACCTTT